>CAJVPL010001464.1:0-13755 GCA_910591945.1 Ambispora gerdemannii | reverse complement strand
TTAATTTTTCACTTTTTATTTTTCACTTTTTCAAAATTTCACTTTTCACTTTTATAATTAATTATTTCACTTTTATACATTTTTATAATTTCAAAAAATGTATAAATAGAGATGCTGTCTGAGTTTTAACTTGATATATTGTAACTAAAAATAAAAATCTCTCTTAACAAAAACCTTCCTCCAAATACTTCCCATCTCTCATATTTTCTTTATATACTTCAAATTTTGTATATAAGTAGTCTTATATCATATTGAATCTATCAAATCGCTGACAGCTTTATATCATATTGTGCTGAAAAAATTGTTATTATTGAGTTATTGAGCTTTATATCATATTGTGCTGAACAAATCACTGTATTAGAAATTATTGAAATTGGATTTATAAGTATTTTGCTTTTTGTTATTTGAATTTTTGATTGTTAACAAATATTTCTTACTCATGAAAAGAACAAAGTGAAAGAGTCTGTTATTACTAATTATATTACCTTTAGTTCTAAGAAGCTTTATACTATTATAGAATTTTCTTTCAAATCTTCTTTATTATTCCTTTATTCTCTTTGATCTTTGCTCTTCCACAACTCTCCCACATTATTATTTCTTTTTAGAAAAACACAATTTTCATAGAAATTGATATAGATCTTAAATATCTATTTTCTCTCTTAATATTTTCTTTATCAGTTTATACCCTCTCCCAACCCAGGTTCTCATTTATAAGCTAATTTAATAATTAGTGAACACACTTGTAATAATATCATTAAATACTCATAATTATAGTATTACAGTAGTAACATAAAAATTGTTAATTTCAAAAATACAAAATATTCAAAAATATTCATATAATATTAAAATCCTTCTAAACTAATTACTTTTCATTATTTTAATTATTTCTCATCATTTTCAATTTTTTTTCATTATTTTCTGATTACATTTCATTATTTTTGATTATTTTTCATCATTTTTAATTACTTTTCATCATTTTCTAATTATTTTTTATTATTTTCTGATTACTTTTCATCATTTTTATTACTTTTCATCATTTTAATTACTTTTCATTATTTTTTGATTACATTTCATTATTTTCTGATTACTTTTCATTATTTTTAATTACTTTTCATTATTTTCTGATTACTTTTTATCATTTTTAATTACTTTTCATCATTTTCTAATTATTTTTCATTATTTTCTAATTATTTTTCATCATTTTCTGATTACTTTTCATTATTTTTAATTACTTTTCATTATTTTTAATTACTTTTCATCATTTTTTGATTACTTTTCATATTTTTGACTACTTTTTATCATTTGTTTTTTTCTTTTATCAAATTAGTTTATTTTAATTAGTTACAATTATATTTTAAAATTGTATTTTTGAAAAATGTATAAATAGAGACACTGTCTGAGCCTTAACTTGACATGTTGTAACTGAAAATAAAAATCTCTCTTAACAAAAATCTTCTTTCAAATACTTCTTGCCTCTCATATTTTCTTTATACACTTCAAATCTTGTGTATAAGTAGTCTTATATCGTATTGAACCTATCAAATCACTAACAGCTTTATATCATATTGCACTGAGCAAATTACTGTTATTGACTTTGGGCTTTATATCATATTGTGCTGAACAAATCACTGTTATTGGATTATTGAGCTTTATATCATATTGTGCTGAACAAATCGCTATATTGAAAATTATTGAAATTGGATTTATAAGTATTTTACTTTTTGTTATTTGAATTTTTAATTGTTAACAAATATTTCTCATTCATGAAAAGAACAAAGTGAAAGAGTCTTTGTTATTGTTATTACTAATCATATTATTTTTAGTTTAAAAAAGCTTTATGTTATTATAGAATTTCCCTTCAAATTTCCTTTATTATTTCTTTATTCTCTCTTCCCTTTGATTTTTACTCTTCTATAACTCTCTCATATTATTATTTCTTTTCAAGTAAATACAATTTCTGTAGAAATTGATATAGATCTTAGATATATCTTTTTTTTTAATATTTTCTTTATTAGTTTATACCCTCTTTTAACCTAGGTTCTTGTTTGTAAGCTAATTTAATGATTAGTGAATAAACTTGTAACAATATCAAGATATTATATTCTAAAAAAACTATTTTATTTTTTAATAATCAATTTTAAATAAAAAATAATCATTAAAAAATGAAACAGTCTCTTTAGAACATAATATTTTGATATCCAGTAATCAAATTCAACACAAATACTATTATTCAATTTATCTTGATTAACTAAGTTAAATGATAGTATTTTTGTTCAAATTTAATTACTAAATATCTAGATCTTACATTCTAAATTAACTATTTTATTTTTGTTAACATTAAAAAATTAATTTAATATAATATCTTGATGTCTAGTGATCAGATTCAAACAAAATACAATTTGCTTTATTTTAATTAGACAAATCAAATAGTATTATTTTTATTTAAATTCAATCATTGAATGTCAATGATTAGATTATTAGATATTGAGATATATATTTTAGAATTTGTGATATAAAATTTAATGAACATAAAATACTTAATATAGAAGTTTTATCAACTTTAAAAGAAGTAAATAATTAGTATTTATATTATTCTTTGTTTTTAGAAATTTTTAGAATGATATATATAATTTATAAAAAATTAGAAATATTTAAATACTTATAATTGCTACTGTATAATTTTTAGTTGAGTTGGAGATTAATTTTATCAGAGAAATTGAATAGATTTGTTTAAAGTTATTATGTAAAATTATATTTATTTTTGAAATAAAGATGCTTTCTTGTTGTTGATTAATAAATAGATGAGCTATAAGTTAAATAAGTAATAATTGTATAGATAGTATTATTAATTCAATTTGATAATTAAAATATAATAATATATATATATAAATCTAAAAAGAGAAATGATCAATAAAATTTTCAAAAAAGACTCTTCAAAAAAAAAACATGTGATAACAAGTTGTTAAAAACTTTAAAAATGAATAAATAAATTATTTATATTAGTTAAATATATTATAACACAATTTAAAAGAATTCTACTAAGAAAAAATTTGTAATGAATCAATATATTTTATTATTATTTAAATAAAGTTTATCTTTTGTAATATAATTTTAATTGTACACCATTAAATATTTTCTTGAGTAATGTTCTTATTAATTTTGAGATTTGTATATTCCATTTTAATAGATCTTATAAATACAGTGCCATTTTGTTTTTATTGTAACTTGAATTTATTTTTATATTCAATATGTCATTTTATATTATAAATTAGAATTTTATCTTCAATTTCAAACTGTTCTATTTTTTGTATTTTTTTATTATATTTTTCTTTAAATTTTTCTTGCAAGAAATTTATATTTTATTTAGTATTCTTAATTCATTTAGATAAATAATTAATAAGTATAAATATTTTATCTAATAGTTATTCTTCAATTTTAACTTCTTTTTTAAGTGTTGTTTTAAATTATAATTTTATTAATAGTCTTGTTTTTCTTTTATATGTTAAAAAAAATAGTTTGAATCTTGTAAAGTTTTATAAGCAAATAATTCTGTAGGAATATAATTATCACATTCTTCTTCTAAACTAATAATGAGTTTTTTGTAACATTATTAATAATGTTCTATTAAATTATTCTATAATTTTATTTGTTTGTAAATAATACAATAATGAATATTTATATTATATTCTAAATTTATTAGTGAATTCTTTTATTATTTGTACTATAAATTTCATTTCTTGATCTAATTATAATATTTTTGAATATCTATATTAACAGATAATTTCTTCAAAACTAAATTTTGCAATTGTAATTACTTTTTTATTAAATATTACTTTTGCTTTGAATCATTTTATTAAATAATTTATTGCTGTAACTATATATCAATTTTCTTGTTGAGTTTATTTATATAGTCCAATTAAATTAATTATAATATAATCAAATAGTTATTTAACTTTGATGAGATATAAAAGCTCTTTGAATTGTTAACTTTTAGTAAATTGATATGTTAAGCAAGATTTTACAAGATCTTTTATTAGTTCTTATTTTATTCTATCAATATCATATAGCTAAATTCTATTATATTTAAAGTATTTAGATAATAGATTTTTGTATATTCTTTTCATTACTGCTTCTATTTTTGATGCTTTTAGTACTCAAAGTGAATTAATAGCATCTTTTTATTAGTTAATTTTATAAAGTAGATTATTTTGTATGATAAAATATTTAGATTGCTATTGAACTTATTTTTTGTTGTTCAGTAAGAGTTATATTGTGAGTTCTGTTATCCAAAAATTGAAGTAGATTGTAGTAAGTTGTTAAATTTATTTTTATAATTGATTAATTAGATGTTTTTAATAATTAACAAAGTTTATTCAGAATAAAATATCAGTATTTTGATTTACTCATTCAGGTCGATATCTAATTATAAAATTATATTTCATTATTATTGTAATCTATCAGAAAATTCTTAATATTGAATTTGCCTGTTTTGTAAAGAACTATCATAATACATTATAATCAATTATTATTTTAAAGGTTATTTTAAGTAAGTAATATTTGAATTATCAAACAGTTCAAATTATTGCTAAGATCTCTTTTTCAATTATGCTATATTAAATTTTAGCTGATTTAAGAAATATATTTGAGTATGTGATTATGTGATTACTTATTTTTAATTTTCTGTGAAAGTATGATTTCCAGTTTAGAGTCAGAGATGTCAGTGTAAAGATAGAATTTCTTCATGAAATCAGGATAAATTAAAATCAGAGAAGTGGTAAGCGCTTCTTTGAATTTGTTGAATGCTGTTTCTTGATTAATAGTCCAGATAAAGGTAATATTATTACAGAGTAATTTGAATAATAAAGTAGTGATTTAAAAAAATTCTTTATAAATTTTCAATAGTATCTGACAAGTTCAAGAAATAATCTAAGTTCTTTTACTATTCATGATTGAGGGAATTCAACAATTTTTTGAACTATTAATAAATCAGATAAAATATCATTTTTGTTTATTACATATTCTAGAAAGAGCAATTCTTTTTTCTGAAAAAGTTATATTTTGCTTTGTTAAGTTTTAATCCAGCTTTTCTGATTTATTAAAAGATAAGTTATAAGTATTATAGATATTCTTTAAATATTTAGGAGAATATTAATATTATCAATATAAATTATAATAAACTTCCAATTATAATTGTCAAGTATACTATTCATAGCTCATTAAAATATAGCAGATCTATTGTACACACTGAAAAGCATAATATTGAATTTAAAGAGTTTTTTATATAAAATGGATACAGTCTTTTGTATACTATTATAATATATTCTAACTTGTCAAAATTTATTGATTAAATTTATAGATAAAAATTATCTTGCTTCTCCAAGTATATTCATTATTTTATTAATTTATAGTAAAAGATAAGCATTTTTTTTGTGATATAATTAATTTTTTAATAGTTAACATAGAGTTATTACTTTCTATTCTTCCTAAATGCTATAATAATAGATAAGATTTAGGAACTAGTTAAGAATCGAGTGATTTTAGTATTTATCATTTTTTGAATTTCTTCAAAAATAAATTGTTGTTCTGATAATATTGTTCAATAGGCTTTTTGTTTAATTGATTGTTCATTTCCAGTATTAATTATGTATTGAACTTGATTAATTTTTTCAAATTCATAAAGTTCAGTAACAAATATATCATTATATTTATTTAGAGCTTGAAATAGCAAGAAAATAACCAAAAAGCTTTTGAATGATATTTAAAGTTTGCTGAGAGTGGAAATAACTTGAAACAAAGTACTTTTAATTATTGTTAAAATGGCATTGGCATGCAAAAAGAGGATGAAAAAATTTTTGAATAGTATTTGAAATCTACAGAGGGTGAAAATAATATTAGACAATATAATCTTAGTTTGTGTTATCAAAATGACATTAATATACAAAAAGATGACAAAAAAGTTGCAAAGGATAAAAATAATATTGGACAATATAATCTTGATTATAAAAATAGTGATTAATGAGTTTTTTTATTGACTCAAGTTGTTCTTTTTCCTAACTTAAATACTGATTTTTGAAATCTTTGACACAAGATTTCAGGAGAAAATGAATTATAAGAATTATGTGTTGTTTTTTAACAAATTATTTAACCATCTGGTTTTGTGAGACAAGATAGTACATGTACTAATGACCGTATAAATAATTATAGAATTAAATAGAATTAATTATATTAATATCATATTATAAGTATTAAATATGTTTAGCTAATCAAATTGTAATAATTCTAAAATCATATGACCTGTGACAAAATGAAATGTAATGGGGTGCAACAAATATATTTATTTATTCATATATGCAATTAGAAATAATAATTATAATTGATCAATGTATAATAGATATATAATTTTGAATTAATTTGTAATATAATTAATTAATCTAATATAATTATAATATATATATATATATATATATATATATATATATAATTTATTAAATTAAATAAAAAATTTTATAAAAATATAAATTAAATTCATTTTCATCAATTAAATCTTAATTGTATAAATTTACCAATTTCTTTATTTTCTAATTTTATTCTCATCTTCATTTTTATTCTCATTTTATTGAATTTTTTAAAGCAATAGCAGTATAAGAATCATTATCAATCTGATTTTACATTTTTTATATTTGAATGCCAATAAAGTTTTTGTTTTTTTAGAGAACTTTTCTCTAATTATTTTTTTGTTTTATTAAATAGTTAATAAAATTTAAATAAATATCAATATTAAATATTTGTTTATTTAATTGATAAGAATAAAATTGCTGATATTCGAGTTTTTTCTTTAAAAGTGATAACAGATATTCTTTATTATTATTTAGAATGGTTTTGTATTTTAGAAAATATATTAAAAGTAATTAATATAAATAATAGTTTAGAAATTAATTGATAGTCTTAATATGTGTTTTTAATTCATAGGTTTATAATTTTAAATTCTCATGTCATATTTTTATTTGTATGTAAAACAATTGAAATATGACGCAAGTACATGTATTATTTTGAAAGGATTGAATTATTATATTCATTTTTTGCAAGAACCAAGCAAGCAATGAAAAAATTAGTGAAAACTGATAATATATCGATATTATTACTATTAGATTTTACCTTATTGATATTAAATATATTTATTCCGAATTACATTACCCAATACTAATCAATAATAATTAAATAGGAAACTAATGTAATGTTTGGAACTTTTAACTTCTAATAATAAGAACCATGGTTTGGACTGGATTTTGTTGTTAGGGTTGATGTTACAGTCAACTAGAGATGGGAACGGTTTGGTTCAGAAAATGGTGGTTTCAGGTTGTTTCACAGATGAAACACAATCTTGAATTTCATTATAGAAAAATGTAATTGACAATTAAATCTTTCTCATCGTAGCGTTAGCTTCGTTTTTATATTCTTTTAATTTTTCGTAAAGTTTCACCGCTTGTTGATAAATTGGCCCATCTTTCGGCAACCTTTTTGATGCAAAAACCTTCTTCAAATGCTCTTCACTCTTTTGTAAATTAATTATTTCATCATGTTCCCCTTCCATATAAATCTCAGCCAATCTACAATCAGCATCGTATCGTCGATTACTGCTTGCCACTTTCAATAGAAAATCGCTTTTTTCGGCTGATATGTTTGTAGTTCAAGCAATTTTCTTGCATAATAAGATTGTGCTTTTAGAATGTATTCATTTATTTCATTTTTTCCTGATTGTCGTTTTGCATCAGCTACTTGTTGTATGAATGCAAGACCGCGTTCTTCGTCGATGAGATTATTGACTTCGCATAAATATTCCCCGGCAAAATATACGCCACGAGGATCTCCTTTTTCGGCATATTTTTCGAAATAAGGTAATGCCTCTGCATACTTTCCCTTATTATGCATTTTTAATACTTCTTCAAAGCTTGGAGTATTGTTAATTCTGAAGATGCAGATTGTGAATTATTTGTACTTCCAGAATGAGAATCATTTGACGGTACAAGTATAAGAGGTCTTTGAAAATGTGGAGTCGAAGATGGAACAGTAAGACAATCAATTCTTTATTTGTGAATTTCCTTCTACAAGTGATTGATAATTTATATACAAGTTTTCGGCAATTACATCAATCTTCGGTCTTTTATTCCATTTCTCTTCCCAAACTTCTCTTATGAGTTTCTCGAATGCTGGTGGAGTATCGTCTGGAATTAATGGACGTGTCCCTGAAATTATTGCATATTCTAGTTCCAAATATTCGATTTCGGAAAATGGACTTTTACCGTTTGCAGCTATTTCCCAAAGAGTCATTCCGAAACTAAAAGTATGAATACAAAATTGATATTTAATTGTAAATGAATTTAGCTCATTGATACCAGATATTTTCAAAAAACATGTTTTCTCTTTTCGATCTCGGATCGAATTTTTTCTGGAGCTTTCCACCTTAATTTATATTGATACATAGATGAATAACAAATACATATTGCTATCATAATTTAACAAAGACAAACTTACTCAAGGCCATCTCTCAATCCAGGAATAGTAGTTGTAGTTTGGTGTGTAAATCTACTCGTATCAAAATTTGAGCGTTTTGCAGTCAGGTGTTCATCCAATAATACGTTTTTACTAAATAACGATAGGAAATATAGTTATCAAAATTATTAACATTGAAAATATTGAGACTAGAATCAATTAATTGACTTCTTACGTTCCGATATTATGATGGAGTACGTTTGCACCGTGGAAAAAACTATTGATTCAAGATGAATAAAAATGATAATTAAAGAAAATAAAAGTAATATGATCATTAATAAGTGATAATAAAAAAAAAACTATTACTTTATTGCGTTTGCGATTTCCGATGCGATTCTCCATTTATTGTCCCATGAAATGTTTGGTGACTTTAAAGATCACTATTTTCAGCCCATTCGGTGACCATATATAAACTAAATACATCGATAACGATAACGATAACACACAAAATAAATTAAAAAAATATATATCGATATCATTATTCTTACTACATGTATTACTAAAAATCATAAATAAAAATTTTTCGATGTTCTTACAATCAGATAACAAATTTCGAATGACCAGTTCATTTTCTAGTTTGTCTCTCATGATTTCATCAAGCTCAGAATAATCAGATACCAATCTTCTCACAGCAACTGGTTGACCACGAAATATTTTCTTTACTAACGCTTTTCTCCTGCTTACGACATCCTTTTTCTCTAACGGATAATCGGTGATTAAAATGTGATCAATACTTGTTTTTATTACAGCTGATGGACGAGGATTAACTCCTTTAACGATATTTGTAAGTTCTGCTAGTACTTCTGACTGTTTCGATATTTCGTTGAACATTTGTACACCCACTTCTAAATGGAATGCGTTGATTGCTTGTGTTAATGCATCCGTAAATTGTTTAAACAGTTGTTCATCCTATAATAATAATATATAAAGTTATTATCTCTAAGAATTCATTAATTAAACCGCTAGAAACAATATTTACCTTATTAGGATTTATAAATTTCAATATTTCCATTCTATATCGTTGACTAAACTTCCCAGGTTTTCTTAGTTGTTTGATATGCTTTTCTATTTTTTTCAGGGTATCAATATACTTCTGGTATGCTTCTTTAAATTCATCTTCTTGTGGTTTATAGTTTTCTAGAGTTGTTTGGATTACTCGAATGTGTTCAACTAGTGCCTCATAAATTTCTTGCTCATAAATTGATTTGACGACTAATGCAGCAGCTTCCAGACTGGGTACGAATCTTAGCGACGTAGTCTTCGGTTTTTGATAATATACACCAAGGTTAGATTGTCCCAAAGGATGCCCATTTAATTTTGAATACCATTCGAATGCTTTTTTTCTCGTCTTTTTGAGTTCCTATACCATTTTGATAACAATAACCAAGATTATATTGTCCTTCAATATTTCCACTTTCGGCTGATTTAAAATACCATTCAAATGCCTTTTTGTCATCTTTTTGTGTTCCGATTCCATTATGGTAACAAAAACCAAGATCAAATTGTCCACTAGCATTTCCACCTTCTGCTGATTTCAAATACCACTTGAATGCTTTTTTTCCATCTTTTTGTGTTCCGATTCCATATAGGAAGCAATTTGCAAGTAAATGTTGTGATAATGCATCGTTTTGAATTGCTGATTTTTGATAGTTTTGAAATGCTAATTTACTGTTTTTATCTACACTTATTCCATACTGATAAAAAAATCCCAATAAGGTCCTCAAGTTATTTGTGTCTGGATGATTGTACAAGTTAAAGTTTAATTGTACATTATCACAGTTATGTTTATCAATGTGTGTACGCAATTGCTGGGCTGTTTTATCTAGAGTTTCTGCAGAATTGAGCATATTATATAAAATATATATTAATTCATTGATTATTAATTCTAAGGTTTTTCCAGTAGTTGAAATTTCAGGACTCAGTTGTAGCTGCAATAACATGTCTACTACATTTTCTTCATACTTAATCGAACTACTTTGAAAGATGATTCTGGTGAATTATCTTCTGATGAACTATCTTCTGCTGAGTTGTCATCTTGTTCCAATGATATCCACTCGACTTCTTGGAGTTTCTGAATCACTTCATGAATATTAGGTCGATTATCTGATATATTATCCCAGCATTCTTTATATAGCTTAATGTATTTGCTAGGCGTCCCGAAAATTGTAATTTCTTTTTCATCGATTGGATTAGAATGTGCATATCCGACTCGGTTGGATGGAATGCGTCCGCTAGATATGACCCAAAAAAGAATGCCAAGGCTGAAGATATCCGATTTTTCATCTCGGCGATAATTGTGATCAAGTAAAAAGGCTGGATCAACATAACTGGCAACGCCTAAATAGGATCTCGAATTAAAATCATCATTTGAAAGTTTTGAATATCCTAGATCCGAAATTTTGATTTTCTCCTGGTGCACTAGTACATTGTTATGGTTCTAGTATTTGGTGAAATTTGTATGTAATATTAGAATTACTTTATCTAAGAAAAATAGAAGTCAAAAAGTTCATTACCAGATCTCTATGAATTATTCCGGAATCATGTATAAATTCCAATCCTTCAGCTAGTTGTAATGATAATATTAATTTTTTGTCCCCGGTAAGTTTTCGATTGTTTCCTAAGAACTCTCTGAGCGTGCCACCGTTAGCATACTCCAAAGTTGGATCTATTTCATAAACTTTATAAGTTCTCGCTCAAAGTTAAATACAATTCCTTTACTTTGATTTTTACCTTCTGTAATTCCATATACCTGAATAATATTTTCACGATGTTTGAGTTTCATAAGAAATTGTAACTAATGAAAGATATTTTATCATCATATTAATTGGAATATTTATTTTATTTATTTCAAATGCAGTTACCTCTTTAATGAATATCTTATTTACGTATTTCTTTTTTTGATTTTTCGTCTGTCATCGAGAACCTTTTTAGCGCAACCGTCAAGGTACTATTTATCACATTTGCCTTTGATACTTTGCCAAATGCTCCTCTGCCAACTATTTCTCTATTTGTAAACGTTTCAAAGTCGTAACGCTTTATTTGTTGATTTATAATCGCACGCTCAATTAATGATGCCATTTCGCTCGAACAAAGTACATGTACATGTACATTTACGACCATTGTTCTTCACATTCATCGTTACACATGTACATGTAGCACCACCTTTTGAATCTGTGCTCGGCGGACCAATACGATAACGATAAATTTTTGATCACCCCAGCAAAACAAATTCGACACAATGTGAAAAATACGGAAACAGATGTCTAAATATAACTTGGAGTACGTTCTAATCAGAAATGTCGGTGAGGCAATTTTACATATAATCATATCACGTATCGGTATCCCAACCTTGATCCTAACTTTAGAATCAACTTTTAACATTAATTAACATTACAGTAGATTTTTAAAATTTTTTTACTAACGCTAACGCTAATTAATTTTTGATACCTATAAAGAGAATCACTGTATACATGCTATAAAGTTAATGTAATACCAGTCCAGAAGTGCTTAGTGGAATCCATACACTCAAACTGAGTTTTGGGATGTTATGTACTAGATTGTACGTACGTAACAGATTCGGTGAGCGAGGTCATGATAAATTTCCTATATATATGAAGTACGAACCTACGATACCAAATACATAATATTCCCAGTTGGTGCCGATTTATTGTTGGATTCTATTCCAGAAACAGACCAGCTGCTTTGCAAAATAATTTTTTTTAGACTCAATCCGCTTTCAAACAAGTCATAAAATAAATAATACGTCTTTATAATTTATGTTTTAAAGAGCGATGAATATTCTAAAGACAGATTAGATAAGCTTGATAAGGAGAAATGGCAAAAATGCAAACTTACAAATATGAACAAAAAACAAAAAATTCACTCATACAATTTACACCAATCGAACCTCTACTTCAAATTACTTGCAATCTCAACTGATACAAGTATTTTTTTATTTCTAAATACATGTATATGTCATAGAATATTTAGGCTCTTCCAAATGATTTCAAATTTAGTATGCTAAATGAAATTAAAAAGAATGAAGATATATCGGGTGTTCTACTACAAAACACTTCCAAGAAAATAAGATCATATCAAGGAAGAACGTTGCTTTCTATTGGAAGAAAATTGTAACTGCTTTAGTTTATGCTTTATAAATTAAAATCTTCATTATTACTAATTTTAACCGAATAGAATCTAAGAACACGATTCGATATTAATATGACTTAGAAGTCCATTACTTATTCATATTTTTCGATTCCAGTTTTCTAAAAAATTTCGAGTTAATTACAAGATTTAGTTAACATATATTTTGAAACTAAATTGAATTTCTTCGTATAAAAACTATCAAGATACGTATACAAAAATATAATTACCTTTTTGGCATCAATGAAAATTTCTATTTAGATGGTCACATTTATTTTTAATTCTAACTATAAAATTGGATTTTTATTTTTTCAATTATATTACCAGAAATAACCTGATTTTATTTACTTCCAATAATATCAAAAGAAAAACATTTTTTTTTGATTTTCAATTTACTTTCGATTATAATATCAGAAATAATTTTAACATATGTAAATCTCAAAATATGCAACATAATAAATAAATAAATCAAATAATAGACAAACATAAATAATAAATAAATCAATAATAGAATAAATATAAATAATAAATAAATCAAATAATAAACAAACATAAATTTAACATTTTATTTTGATTTTAGAATCCAAAATACACAACCAATATAAAATATCAGAAATTCAAAAAAATAATATATAATAAAAATTGAAATTATTTTCTATATTGAAATTTTATTTAATCAATAAATCTTTTTTTACCTAAAAAATGTTTGGCTTGCAAAGTAATTGTAAAAATTTTTATAATTGAAATTGAAGAATAATTCTGCTTGCAAAATGATTGTGTGGATATTCTGCTTGCAAAATGATTGTGTGGATTTTTTATAAATTATTATAATCACTTTGCAAGTAGAAATATTTTACAAATTAAATCTAAAAAAAACTAATAAAAATTATATTATATAATATACAGTGACAATCAAAAATAATGCAACAACATCAAAATTTACTAATTAAACATAGTAAAATGCGAATTTTTCTCTTTATATAAAGTTTTCAATTTTACTAATAAATATTTTTTATTTTTACATTAAAATGAAGATAATATCACATATTTTAACATATA
>CAJVPL010001463.1:0-13759 GCA_910591945.1 Ambispora gerdemannii | reverse complement strand
TTTCATTTTTTGATTGGCTAATCGGACCAGAGATATATAAGTTATATATCTCCAGCCAGAGATGCCTATAATTACCCATAAAATTTAAAATATAAATTAATGTAAAATTACTATGAATTAATTGGTTAAATAATTGATGATAGAATTTAAATAAAAAAATGTAATAAAAATAAAAAATAATTAGATAAAAATATTAATTATTACTATTGGATAATAATAGAAGAAAATTATAAAATATAGAAAGAAAATAAAAGTAATAAAAAAATATTACTGTACTTTTGAAAATAAATATGTATTGAAAAAGTGATAAAAGATAAAATGGTAATAATATAGTATTATAATAAATATTAATCAATAAAATCATGTTATAAGATAAAATAATTATATAATATATTTTAATTTTAAATTAAATATATAAAACATATCTAAATTTAAATACTTATAACTTTTGATATATAACTTATTTTAAAAATCTGATTAATAACTTAATATAATATATTATAAAGAATAATATTACTAATTAGTTTTTAAGAATATTACTTTTCTAGAAAGTTAAAAATTTTTAAAGATATATTATTTAATTGTTGAATTTAAATTTTTCATATTATATATGAAAAATAATAATAAGAGCTTTCAAATAAAAAAATTAAAAAAATAAAGAAAATAATAAAAAAAATTTAAAAATTAAAGTTTTGCTAGAAGTAATTATATGTAAAAAAAACTTATATATTTTATCTATTATTTTATTTAATTATTTAAAAGACTTTACAATTCTTATTTTTTTTAGAAAAGTTATTATTTAATAAAAAGTATTTTTAATTTTTGTTTATTGATTATATAATTTTATTTACATATAATTTTATTAATTGATATTATATAATTTATAATTTTGACTAAAAATTTGTATTATAATATTTATAATACTTTAAATATAATTTAAATAATTTAAAATTATCAAATAACTTTAAAGTATAAAGAATTTTTATTTAAATAATTAATTATTAAAAAAAAATATATTATTAAATAATTTTTGATATATTTTATAATATAATATTTTTTTGTTTATTTTATTATAAAAATAAATTTTTTATAATTAAATTTTTTTAATATCAATTTAATAATAATAATAAAATTTTTAGCATTTAAAATATTATATATATTATTTTTGATTAGCTAAATTTTATTATATAAAATCATATAATTATTTTTCATATAAAATTATAATTTATATTATATAAAATCATATAATTATTTTTCATATAAAATTATAATTTATTTAAAAATAATAATTATTTTTAGTATTATATATAATAACTTATTTAAAAATGATAATTCTTCAAAAAATTCAGCAATAATATAGTATTTGATATAATTAAACCATTTATATTATATCAAATTTAAACTTTTTGATAAATCTCAAATTTAATTGGTTAAATATAACATGTGATATATAATTTTATGTGACTTTTGATAATATTATCATATTTTGTAATTATCAAATAACTTTTTTTGTTAATTATAAATAATGAAAAATCTTATTTTATCTATAGAGAAATACTAAAAAAGCTATTATTATTCTAGAAATTCATGAAGCTATATAAAAAAGTCTATAATACTATAATTATATTAATATGTATTAATAATAATAAATGAAAAAATATAATTAAATTTCTTTATAATTATTATCCTTAAAAAAACAAAATTTGATGATTATAAAAGAGATGTGACTATAAAAGAATTTTTTTTACTATATTTATATATAATAGAAAACAAAATAGAATGATTATAAAGAGATGTAACTATAAACAGATATGATTATAAAGAGATTTGATTATATAAATAATATATAATGTCTAAAGTATTAAATTATAATTATAACAAGTTTAGAATAATGATAATAGTGTATTTATAACATAATCAGCTAGAATAAGATTTGTGATTTATATTGAAAGTATTTAATTAAAAAATATTATATAATATATAATTTTATTATAAGCTTATAATATAATAATAAATATATATAATTTTATTAATGAACAAATTTATTATTGATTTATTACATGTTTTTAATTATTATTTATTGTAATAACTAAAACTAAAATTGGATAAAGCTGAAACTTATATAATTAAAAATCCAATCTTGATTCCCTACAATTATTTTTCATTTTAATTAGCATTAGTTTGTTATTATTGGCAATCAGCCAATCATGAATTCACATAAGTTCAATCACATGATATAATCCGGATCGAATTCTATATCACATGATACTACCTGGCTTTAATGGGTCCCTTCTTTAAAATTCGGGTTGGTCGATTCTTGCTTGTTTCAAATACATATCAGAACACGCTAATATAAATGTTGAAGATACAGTTTGCCCTCGTTATTATCGACTCCATTAATATCAATACCTTGTTGTTAGCAACGTTGGTTATGGAACATATTTCACTTCAATTAGAAAAACACATAAATAACAATCCCGTTGATATCAACCCTCTTATATCAACAAAATAGTCTAGTCCCGTGAGGTTGATAATAACGAGGGCAGACTGTATAGAATAGTATGTGAAAAGGAAAGTTAAATCAATCAGCAATCAACAAAATATTTTAAGTCGCGCATGAAACAAAGCTTCCTCTATCTATGCCAGTTTTGGCAAGACAATTGAAAGGCCCGAAACTCAGAATTTTCTTCAGTGGAAAGCTTGATGTTACGAAACTTGAAAAATTCGAGTTATATATCAATAAAAATTGTGATTCCACTATTTCTCAATTATTTAGACATTGCTGGAATTCTAGAAAGAAGCATTTACAATAGGGCTATATTTAAGATTTAACATAAAATCAACGAAATTCGCGAAATGAAAATACATTTACCACAAGTGGAAAATACCGGATTTTTCGGCAATTAGTACCCCTTTGATAAAATATCTCCTTGATAAGGTACCCTGGTACTAATCTCGGTTACAAGTTGAGTAGAATGTAAAGTAGCCCCCTTCATAATTCCTGAAATTAGCATTATTCAGGCCAAAACTAGTGTAATCCGGGCCAAAATTACGACTTCCATGTTAAGTATTCCCCCGTATAATGTACCCGCCTTTTCACAAAGTACCCGGTGGGTACTAATCAATTTTTGAGCCCCTAGAATGTAAGAGACCCGGGGTACTAATTACCGAAAAATACGGTAGTATCTTACGTGTGAACTTCTAGAGGATTCCACTTTCCTAGTATTTTACAAATGATTTTAGCATACAATTAAGAAATATTTAAGTAAAGTGAATCCTCTAGAGATTCACGCGTAGAATACTATTATGATACCTACCTGTGCACATTATCATACAGAGGACTTCAATCAATTTTTGTTAAATTAATCAAGACCATCTGCCGCTGATATATTAGCACTTTTGCATACATTCCCATCAGCCTGCCAACCATTAAGATAATGCGCCATCAACATAATTTCCGCTTTTCTTCTCTTTCCATACACCTGACCCTCCCGTCTGGCAGATTTCAGATCCTTACTAGCTTGCAGATGATGTCTATCAGCGGCAGCTCTCAACGACATACTAGAACTCTCTAATCGAAGTAACTGAATCATTCCACCAAACAACGCGGTGGTTATTATAAATGCGGCCAGATACGAATTGGCCATGAATATTGGTTCATTGTTGTTGAATGCTCCATGGTATCTGTCTTTATCGTGCCAATTTTTATTATGAAATTTTGAATGATTATTATTATTGTAAAAATTGGCGGATGATGAATTGTTTTGTTGTTCTTCCCACCCAAATCCATATCGAAGATAAAGATCTTTTTTACGTGGGTTACCTAGAATTTCATATGCTGCTACCACTTTACGAAATCGTTCTAATACTACTGCAGAAGTATCTCTACTTTGATCCGGGTGATATTCTTTTACTAGATCATAATAACGTTTTTTAATGTCTGCTGCACATGCTGTATGCGGCAAATCAAATATATCAAATGGATTCGGATTTGTTTTAGTATGCCACTTTTTAATTGAATAATTATTATTATTGCTATTATTGCTATCGGTGACATAATAACTTGCACATTTTATATATATGAAAGTTTTTGGTATTTTAGATACTAAAGATAGTGGAGGTGGTGGTTTTGGTTGTTGAGGCCAAATATATAAAGAGCCAAACTTTAGTCTCCTCGACAAAGTAGTAACCATGATTTTTGATGATAATTCCCTTGAACATAACAATTATTTAATTATTAGAGCAATATCTAAATTTCAATAATAAATTGTAGATCAGCGATTGCCTGTAACATTACTGATAATCACATTAAATAATAAAAAGACATTACTATAATAATACATAATAATAAACAATTCTATTTATTTGTTAGTAGTAATTTAACTAAATAGTCCCAAATAATAAATCAATCAATCAATCAAATAATCGGCTAAGTCAACGATGTAGAGATTGAGGCAGCAGCTGTTGATGAAGATGTAGAAAAACTTGGCAACAAAATGCTCGGTTCATTTATGCAGATCAAAGATCCCCAAAACTGTTTATGTTTCGGTTCTTTGAAAAGTATCGTGACATTATCTGATAATTAAAAAATTATATCAATGAAATAGATTAAAGCATATTAATTATTATAAGGACAAGATTATGATTATTATTTAAATATAAAAACATACCTTGTGTCAACTGAGGCAAAGATTGTAATATTTCGCGTTCCATGCGGGTCGACATATCAAGCATTGGCTCAAGATACGCAGTAGTAACAAATGGCTCAAGATCATCAGATGTAGGTGGTTGACAATTATGTAGAAATATCTCCAATGCATAAATAAGATGATTAATGGTGGCAATTTCCAAAATTCTGGCCACAAGTTCCGGATCATTGAGTTTATTCACTTCACCATAGACAATATCGTCAAATCCCCAGCCATGCCCTTGCTCACTATTATCAAATAGCACATCATTTTCGCTGATAACATCATACGAGGTATCGGGTTGCTTGACTTCGTGAAGAACATCACCGACCACTTCCGACAGGTCGATAGAAGCGCGAAGCGATGCGTGGAAAAATTTCGCACAGTTGAGTAAACATGCCCATGCTTGATCGTATTGTTGCTGGCGAACAGATAAGAGGCAGAGGGTGACAAATGCTGATAATGTTATTTTTTGAATTCGTATATCGGGTGGTAATGTTGCATGTTCTGTTTTGATTCGAGCGTATGGAAGCCATTCGTTGAATGATAATAATGTTTCCCTGATATGATTATTGACATGTTTAATCAACGATTGCACATAAAATACACTCATCAAAATATAATGTAATATAATTGCTTACCTTGCCCATTTACATAGATGCCCTTGAATCGCAATTTGTAATCTGCTAAAAGTAAGAGATGCCAGTGCATACGAATCATTAATTAATGTTTCTACAATTTGCTCTGTATTCTTTTCCGATATGACTTCAGCATTGAGCAAACGGAATGAAAGCGCGTATGAATCTATTTCGATGCATCTTGTAAGAGAAATTCAAATAATGGATTAAAGAAAAATAGGGAAAAAACTGTTAAATGAGTCTGTATATCCACAATTTAAAAAGGATATGAAACAAGAGTCTGTTCAATGTCCTCTATGGGCATGTTTACGGCCTTACAAATAGTCTTTAGTCCTTGATACAGTCGATCAAGATAATCACGATATAGTAAGCTTTTGCTGAACAGTGACGAGTATTGGGAAACAATGCTAACACCATCCAAAACTTGCTGTTTAAATTCAAAATCAATATATAATAATTCATAATTAGTTGCATGATCTATTGTTATAATGATAGATTATACATGCCTGTGACAATCGTTTCACCAAAGTGAATTTGTAGATACTAAGATCTTTATCATCTAATAGTGTCATAGTCGATAATCTCGTATTTTCTGTTAAGATGTTTAATGAACTCTCATCTGTAAAAATGTCCATAGGATTGGATCTAGTTCTTTTCCATGACCAACCATTTGATTGACTTGCAAATATATCTGCTGTTTTTGACTGGTCAATAGTAGGAAAAAATTCGAAAATATTCTCGTCTCGATCTTTATTGATTGAAGTGGTTGCTGTTGATGCTGCTGCAGGCATATCCCATCCCCATTCATCGAAACTCACAACACCTTTAGAAATAGGATCATCGTCACTTGGTAACGGGACATCAATTACGGTAGTCCTTTTACGATGATGAAATATTGTGGTAGATGTTCTTGATGCAGGTTCAAACGTGAATATCCACGTCTTTAGGACGTGTAGAGCTAATAAGGGACATCCCATACGTTCGTACGCAAAGATTGTACGAAGAACTAAAGAATATTCTGTTTCTGCGGATATTTGAGCAGCGCCTCTTAGGGTTTGTATTGACTTTTCTTTTAATTGCTTGTATAAGACTATTAGTGCTGCATCTTGAGTTTCCGGACTGTAAGTGATAGTTGATTCTTGTTTGAGCTCTTTTTCATAGAGTTGTTCAAGAGGCATCTTTTTTTAAAAAAGAATAAATAATACATTAGGGGGACTGATGAAGATAATCTATGCTCATATAAGAAAACTATTGATACCATTGTGGCTTGTAATGCTAGATCTCTCTGATTCATCATCCAAAAAGCCATATGTGCTAACCAACGATCTTCCGTCCGGATGGCCAATGGAATGATGTGTTCTTGAATGACACTTTTCAAAACGGGTCCATCATCACCTATTAAGTATATATATATACATTTCAATACTAAGGTGCTAAATAAGATAATATGCTTTGTTAGTTACCTTCATATACTCTACATATAGCAACCGCTAATTGGAAATCATCCAGGTGTTTCAAGCAAACATTCACTGCATCTTTTAAACAGTCTCCAAGCAAAAAGAACGAGGCGGCATATTCTTATCAAAATAATGAAAAAAGAATAATCTTCAATAAAAATTAATTCAGGAAAAAAATTCCTCTGAAATGCTAATCGATGATTATGAAGATAGAAACCATAACGTTGTTTCCCTAATAAAACATATGCATTCTTCAGTGCGGCCGTTTTCCATCGTGGTTCTTCGAAATCATTTGCGAGGAATTGCATGATCTTGGCCTGCTCTTTAAGGTGATTAGCGGTCCTCCATAGCGCTAATAATAATTTCTTTTTTCTTAGTGCCATATAGAATAGTGCAGCGTCTGTTGGATCTCGGTCTTCTTTGGCCATGTATTGGTTCCTTGCGATGATTTCCATTTGTTGACGCTGAAATTACAATAAGAAATTTTTTTAATTAAATAATTATTATATGTAATCAATAAAAAATCTTCATACCACTGTGTCAATGTTACTAAGCCACAAAATTATTCCGTGAACTTTGGCATCTTTCCATAAGAAACTACCGCCAGAAGCACTTATGCTATACTCGACCAGCAAATTCTGGGGGGAAAATTACACCAGATTTTCAGACACTACGTTAATCCAATGCGATTTTTATGTTCAAACATATATAGATGTACCTGAGATTCACTGTGCAAAGCCCAAATCATATCACGATAGCTTAACCCAGACGCACGTAACGCACCTGGCATTGTCGCACGTTGCAAATAATGATATCGACGCATAAAAATCACATATCTGACACCATTTTCATCTAAACTTCTTTTCTGACTTTCTACCTTTAATGTTGAATAGAGCATTTAACGTGCGTGATCATTCATAAAGAATTAATATTATATTGTAGTTCGGTTTCTTACCTGAACAATTGTATGGACCAAAGCAAGTAATTGAGCTTGCTCAATATTCGAAAGATCCGGCAAAGAGATGCGTGTAAGCTGTTCACTAAGAAATTCTGCAGCTTTATCTGTGAATTCGAGACTATCATCCAATGAACTTCTTAATTTTAAGAAAAAAAATATACCATTATTATTTGATTAATTCTTTGAGATTTTTGCATGGAATTTTGCTTTAATTGTTAGTATGCGGAAATTATTACCCTTCTTCACTATCAGAGTCAAAGAGGAGACTATAACGAGCTTTTTGAGAAGTCGATGAGATTGGCTAAAAATATTTTATCAATAATATTAGATAGCGACTGGTATTATATATAGTTATCAATTTATTAAGAACCTCGGGCTCGTAATCAAACAATTTGTCAAAAGGAACAGGAAGAATTTGCGTGACTTGCTGATCCGCGTCTTTAATGATTTTAAGGTAATTATAAAGATATGCTAGAATTTGTTTAACAAGATCCATTTTCCCTTTTAAAAATATAATTAGAGATTGTATCATTAATAAGCGGTATATAATTCATGCAATAGCATAGAATATAACTCACCCCATAGCAAATATTGAAGAAGAAGAGTCGGATGATGATGTGGTAGTGGGCCATTAAAATGATCAACGATATGAAATAAAGTCGGGAATCTATCGTTGACTCCAGTTATACGCGAAACTGATACCAAAAATAATTAATTATAAGAACTCATACGTGAACCAATTCGAAATTTATTATATTACCTTGTTGAAAACTAGCTTCACTCAGCCATTTATTATAGCAGCGCAATTGATTCCCAGTTGATACAACCAATGAACCACTTGAACTCCACGATATAGCCGTGATAGAATCCGGCAGCATTCTATTATAAGGTCATCATCACCATCAAAAAGTATGAATATCCAAAAGAACAGACACATAAATTCAAAATAAAACGCGTACGGTGGTATATCAATTTGAGAAATCAAAATTCCTAATGATCGAACTGATACATCGTATTTTCGTAGCTGTGTATAAATCGCGATTTTTTGAGCTGTGGCAACAGCTACAACTAGTTCAGCATTAGTAGTGAATAGCCAATCGACATCAACTATCGGATCACTAATTAAGAGAACAATTTTAAATATTATGAAGCAAATTTTATTCATTTGAGATGAATAAATACGGTACCTGGATTCTATTACATATTCTTTGATAGCAGCTATACGTGGGGTAATCGATTCCCAAATAGACATTTCATTCCTAGATTCATTTACTACGTAAATATAGAAAGAGTTACCATCAATATTAAATCTAAACTAATGACAATAGTAATAAAGTGTTTTACATACCGAGTGCTACTCGATCATTAGGCCCACATTTAATGAGTGCAAGCCGTTTCTGGTCAATGGTAACTTGAAGACTAACCGACCAAATATCTTTCGAAGACTCTGTATCATTATCATTATTATTACTAGCCACGTGATCCGCCGCAAAATTAAAACGCCAATACGTTAAACACCCGTCATCGGAAAAAGTCAAAAGCACTGGTGGATTCGAGTCTCGTGAACGCGTATGGCAGCTTGAATAGGCTCCAGCCCATTGACCAACCGAAACGGCCATGGATATATCACAGGTGGTCGGAAGAGATACACGAGATATAAAATGAGTTTTGAGAGCTTTTGAGAAATGTGATTTAATTTAGTAATAAGTTTCACAAGTATTTAGCGTTCGACTAGATTAAAAATTTCGAAATGATAATACAGCTAAATGCAACTCCATAAATGCACGCACTATGTACACTCTTTCTAATGTACGCTCTTGCTCAGTCCCAAGCTTTAAATATACTCTCTCTCTCTCTAACATGTCTAATTAGTCATACGATCCCGGAGAATTACATTTAGGGAGAGTTGACTGTATTGTTGATAGATGATGAAATCCCACCTTGATCATTATGTATGACTTTCCAACAAAAAACTGAATTTTGCTTCATGCTTACACCGGCAACATATGATACATTGCTTTTTGGAAAAGTATTCGAATGTTGGGGAAACGAAAATAATAAGCAAAGCTCGTATGCTGGATCGTAATTCTCAAAATGAGAAATCTCATGAGAACGTCCATCTGGATTATTTGTAGAAAAGAGAACTATTTCTCGTTGATCATAAGCTGCTAAAAAATCACCTAATAATATTGATACATATAAGAGTTATTTCTGATAAGGAAAGATGAAATAACATAAATTTTTTACTTACCTCCGGGAAGCAAACAAACTAGCTTAATAACCGAACCCAAACAAACAGATGATTTTTCAACAATTCCACGATTTACACGTAAACCAAACTACGCGAACAATAACTCTGAAATTAATATCCTAATTTGTCAAATCACAAGAAAATGAAATATTTATACCTGTGGAATGTCAATCGCCCATACAACCACTTCGCCATTATTGGATACTGACACTATATTATTTATTCCCGGGGCTTTGACAATTGATTCAATGTTACAATGATGCCCAGTCCAAGAATTCTTCAAATACAATCGCGTAGTCAATCGAGTATTATCAAAGAAGTCGGTCAAGCTGATAGAGTAACAATTAATTCGGCCATGAGGACCCTGAGCCACAATGGAAAGTTCGGCCGGAATAATTGAAGCTGATGATGATATTAAAATCAATTAAATACGTGTAATTATCAGTAAAATTGAATTGTGTACACCTTTCTAACCTACATCGAGTTTTAGAGCCAAGATGATCATAAAATGTAGTAGTGGTCCCATCAAAATAAGGTGCATCTAATGGCAAAAGAGCTTGCTCCATACGCATCAATACAAGAACTCGAGGAACACGACGGGGTCGACTACTCAAATGCTAATATATAATTGTGAAGCCAGATGCTTGAGGTTCAAATGGAATTCTTTAATATAAATATATAAGTTTTACCTGTATTGCCCAGACAATCATTGATCCATCCCGCTGTACTTGATACAACAAATCTGATTTATCCACGATAAGCTCTTTTAATCGTTTTAATTGTCGTCTCGCGTAATTATCTCCTGCTTCGACATCTAGATCGAGCGCGTCATATGCTAAATTCACAGCGCTTACAAATTCATCAGATTGAATATAATGTATTGGTGTGAATTTCGAAGAGTCGTTAATGAGCGCATCGTCATTTTCGTCGGTAGTGGCAACCAAGAATTGACTGGGGTCGATAACTGTGCAAATATATAGAAATTGAGGTTCTTCAGGATTTGTCGCCGCCCATATACGACATATACCATCACGACACATCGTCAAAAGAATACTATTTCTAATGGAAATAACGCATTATAATGTGGATATTTCGTAATGAGAGCGAACATAAAATGACTAAATAATCTCCTAACATAACGTACGCTTGATCTGAAGATGATTTTCGCCATGCAAAATTCGTGACTGTTTGTGGATGCGCTAAATAATTAAAGTCATACTCCGGGACACCAACATCAATATCATCAATTCGCCACCAAATCTTTACGTTCCGATCATACTAAAATGACGACAAAAAAGAAAAGATAAATAAAATAGTTATATCAGACAAATAAAATCACAAATACTCCATTCTTACTTGGCCCACAACGGCAAGTAACCTGCAGTCTGGTGACAACTTTGCTAAGGTTATATTTGACGCGACACTGGGAGAAATTTTCGCGAATGAAATAAGCGGCATTGGACACCTTGTTTTTATTTAATTGCATCATGGTATTGGTCATACACACATGCACACACGCACATTTGTTCCCATATTTTTGACCAATCCACAATATCTGTGTTATCGGGGTTTGTTCTGTATTTCCATAATGATAGATTTCCGCCACCCACCCATAGATATTCTTAGCAAAAGATAAAGAAAATGAGATAAATTGATTGAAGGAAGAGGAATTGAGATCTTTAATTTAGTTGGTTATTTTTTACTAACCGTTATTCGCACTCCATGCTGTACAAAGTACAGGAACATTATATTTCAAGATGGTGAGTAGTTTCCATAGCGTTTGCTAATCAATCCATAATCAAGGATAACGGGCACGTGTAAAATTACCAACAATATAGCTTTATACAAAACAATACTACTATAATGGAAATTTACCGCATCTTTATTGATAGCATAAGGCTCAAGTATAATCACGCTACATTCATACGTGACAGCAATCTAAAAAAAAGATTCGGACAATAAAATTAAAATTAAAATTCTTTCCAAACAGCTATTGTCCTCGAATACTCCATAGATCCTATCACATTCTCGCTAAGTAATAGTAATATCAACCATCTATTATGTGCACACACCTTTCCGTCGTGTTCCGAAAGCTCAACAGATACAATTTGATTTTCTCCTGGACTATGTAATTTCCCAAAAAACTCACATAAACCTATAGTCTGCACATGCTCAAAACATCCATTATGTATTACAAGTTTATCCCAAGTTCCATATAACTAGGCAAAAGAAATTTACAATGATTTTAGTTTATTGATTCAGAAAACACAAGTAAGAGCATATTAGTTGGAAGGTTGCTAAACAAAGAACAGGTCTAAACGACTTACAATGTAACGAACGTCATTCCACAAACCAATATTCAGGCTTTGGATAGCACAATTAATTTTTCCCGGACAAGTTTGTTGAAGTAACATTCTCAAATTCGATACTTGGTTATGTAGAAAGTATTACTACACTATATATCGATATATTTATTTACCAATAAACTAAATTTTGCAAGTCATCGGATTGTTTGATTGTTAACATCTATTCGTGACTATTTGAAGATTGATTTACATCGTATTACAAAGGCAGCCGAAATGGTCGAGACTATTAGTGTTCAAAGAATGGTTGACGTTCAAAGGCAAAATATTTTTTGGTAGTTTGCAAACAATGCCCAGTGAGATCCTCCCAATAACTTGTGTAGTTCGCGAATAAGCATCTTTAACAGTGATGACACTTCTGCCTTGTGAATGAAGAGCGATAAGAAATGAAATATCCAAATGATTTGACAATCGAATTAGGTCGTAAAGTTGGTCCATGGTTCTAAAATTCAATTTGACTTCCCGCATTTAATTTTGCCAAGGCATTAGATGTACGTATAGTGAAATCTGTATTTCGTTACTCCGCTTTCACGTGACATTAAAATGTGGATAATATAATATCATTTTTAAAATCTTTCAACACTTTAAGCTTTATGAAATTAGTGGTCAGATTTTTAAAAAAGTCTTATATAAAAAGTTATAAGGATTTAAATTTAGGTGCTTCACTTAGTTGCATCAAATACTTTGAACTGTAAAGAAATTTTATCTTAAATATATAATCATTAAAACAAATATATTATTAAATAATTTTTGATATAATCTATAACATTATGTATTTTTTTGTTCATTTTATTATAAAAATTATTTGTGGTTAGGTTTTTTAACATCAATTTTAATAATAAAAGTGAGATTTTTAGCACTTGAAATATCACGTGTATTGTTTTTGATTAATTGTATTTTATCATATAAAATTACATGATTATTTTTTATGAAAATTCTAATTAGCATGACATATATTAACTTAAGGATATTAATAGTTAGTTTTAGCATTAGAATTAAGAGTTAAGATTAGGATTGAAGAAATTATATATGAAATTATCTTTCTAACATTTTTTATTAGTACTTCAAATTAGGTTTATCTATTTATTTTCCGTATTTTTTACAATATTCATCTTTTTAATTTTCTTATATTGAATTTGTTTTGTCAAATTAATCAAAAATTTATTTATTTTTATTAATTAATTTAGAAGATCTGGTGTGCCATTAATCAATCAGCAATAAAAATTACTTATATTCAATCAAAACTTTGAATAAAAATTAATTATTATAATTTTTTTATTAATTAAAATTATATTTTTTTTTGATAAAAGGATAAATAATAATATTATTACAAGTTTGTTCACTAATCGTTAAATTAGCTTACAAACGAGAACCTGGGTTGGGAGAGGATATAAACTGATAAAG
>CAJVPL010001462.1:0-13765 GCA_910591945.1 Ambispora gerdemannii | reverse complement strand
TGCCATTTATTCAATGAGTATGAACTAAAAATTTTTTAAAATTTGCAAATATATTTCTTATATCTTCAAATATATTTTCACAAAAATACTTTCATGCTTGATATTTTGAAATAATGTTTTTAATCTACTTAATGGGGGGGATACCCCCAAGGTGCCCCCAGTTCGCCAACTTTGACACCAAAGAACGCAAATTATTACTATGTTAACATGCTTTATGACCTTATAAAAAATCTTCATACAAATTTTCATGACTTTTGGATAAATCCTCCCCGAAATATCTACAAAAAACGTGAAAAAACACGTCCCACCATTACTTTCCGCCGGAACTGTAACATACTTCAGAATAAGCGGTATTTATTTAATTATAACATCAAAGCATATTTTTCCATTAGTTTCCTCACCATTATTTAATGAATTTTCCGGAAATTGTAAAAGCACTAAGTGTGTATTATAATTGGAAATTCATCGAGAATAGTTTAAATGTATTTTTTTGCAGCGTTTTGGATGTATTTACATGTATATATTAGCGTTAGGGATTGGAACATCAAGAATAGTGCAAATCTTTGAAAGTTGCCCGTCGTAAAGTGGATATTGGCTCAAGTATAGAGAATCAATCATCTTACAATTAAGTATATTCTACGTACAAAGTTTAATCTCATTTTCACGTTCACTCAACAACGCATATCCATCATTCTCAAAAGATGAGTTTGAGCTTTTCCATAGGAACATGAGATTGGCCAGTTTTGCGATGCGTTACTAATAAAATTTGGTGAGCAACTCCGTCGAAATTCCCAACTTCGGCCAATATCAACACGAATTCGGTGAGTTTGTCGTTGATTCTGTAGTTATAGTCAAGGCGCGATTTAACATGCATTTTTTTGGAAATCTGTATCTCTAATTTAAAAACATCGTAACAATAAAGTGAGGAAATTTTGGTATAACGATTGGCTAAATAAAAATCACGTGAAATCGGTTTTTTAATACATGCAACTACAACTACTATTTAAAGTACAAGATATCTAAACTAATTACATTGTAATTAGCTTTGTAAAAAATATCAAGACTCATTTGAGCCTTATTATCAATATACTAACAAAAAAACTTTAACTCTTATCGAATTAATGATTAAATGTGTTCTTTGACGTTTTGGAATTTCCAAAAAATTTAAACTTCGTTAAATTGAATTTATCGTAAAATCGCTTTTCTTATTATTGGGAAAAAAATAAAAATCGGTAAATACTAAATTGCGAGAGTATTAATTAATATCGGTATACTGCATCATTTTAAAGCTTTATGAATTGGGAAACTCAAATTTAATCGATAATGACCAATATCGTAAAATCACATAATCGTTAAATAATGCCCTGATTGTAGTTGATTCTGTAGTTGTCTCCGTGCCTGGAATGTTCTAGAAATATATTTTTTGTTCATTTTTAATTACCATGTTTGGATACATGACATTGTTGTTTCTGTGTGGAGAATTCTTCAGTTGGCCACCAGTTTCGCAAAATTTGAGAATGTAACGAAATACGATTGTGTGATCAAGTAACATCGTACTATGTAGCAAAGTAAGGTTTCAGGAGTTAACCTTAATACACCAACAGTGTCACAGGTTCATTTAATCGTCAGTGACTATTTTATCTTTTGAAAAAGTAATCCTTACGAATATATTTTATTATACAATAGTGTAAAACGTTGACTAATACAATTATCCATTGTGATAAATAATTGTATATTACAACAGTTGCTTCTTCTTAGTGGAAAATACGCTTAAAATAAAAATGTTTATTCAATAATAATGTTTTAATATTTAAAATACTCGAAATTGATGATTTTCTCTTTCATTCATCGAACATTTTTTGAGTGTGCTGCAAGTACGTAACGTGATTTCGAGAATTTATTGCGTTTACGGTCAGCGAAAAATATCCCAATTATTTCAAAATTTGCGAATACACATTATATATTGGAACTTTACAAATACACATTATATGCTAGATTATAATTGCAATTAAGATTTAGTTTATTTCTTAACACATAAGAGGTTGTTTTTTCACACTCAGGGATTTTATTTATTTAGAGCCTAAAAATTATATTTTTATTGAATACAATGAGTATTTTTTTACTTGTATTGCAAAAGAAGATTTTTAGCATACGTATTCGAATTGATATGTGAAATATTCCATGTAGGCAATTGATGTATTTATTTAGCAAAAGCAAAAGCAAAAAACAAAAAATTATTATTATTTACATGATTCTATTTTGATTTTACTATATTTTAAATAAACTATCGTTCGTCAGTTATTATTCGAAGTGCATTTGAAGAATAACTTGGACAACCCAAAACTAAGGTCGAGTTCTTGCTGTTTTTCATCTATCGTGTCCTTTTCAGGATCTTGAGCTATTGTTGTCGACAACTGCGTATTTTGTGTTTCTATGGATCCTTTGAAAGAGAACAAAGGCTGACTTGTGTTTTTCTTGGAGGGCTCTTTTGTTGCTTGTTTTAATAATTCCTTTAAATAATAAATAATATTCATGTGAATTTAATAAATTTAATAAAGTAAAAAATAATATAAAATATTATTTGCAAACCTCTTCGCGTTCCCATAATTCACAGAGTTCAACACATATCGGATTATTCCAAACTTTTAGCCACTTGATTTTTAGTTCGTTCTCACGTCTTAATGCTAATTCATATGCTAAGTAATTCAATGAATTAAGACTTATTACAATATATTCTTTATGATACTAAAAGTGAGCTCGTAAATTACAATATTTTAAGAAATTGGGTAAACTTTCAAATTGCACTGTTTAATTTACCTCGCTTAAACGAAATACTTTCACCTCCATTATCGCGAATTTTATTCATTTCGACATGACGCCATATGCTCTGTACCAATTCTGGTTTGATTTTAGACGGAGTTTCATGTTCAGCTCGATATCTTTGAAATGCCGCCAATGACAAATACCTTAATTAATTATTAATAAATAATTAATTAATATGTTTTTAAAACCAAGAGAATATTGCCTTAAGAATACCATTCAAAATCCACTTCTCCGAATTTATTCTTTGGTATTTCATCCCAAGGAACACAAAGAATCTTTTCTAAATACTTTATCAACTTTCGCAAAGTGGAATCTTGTATATCTTTATTCTCTTGTCCCATCTGCTGTTCTTTCTCCCATGCACACGCCAATAAAGTAATGTCGGGATCGTTCTTCACTTCACTCCAGCATTTTTTAAAGAAACTTTCTCTTTCGAGAGTAATTCTATATGCTATTTTTATATGAAAATCAAATAAATTTAATTCGATAATTTATAACCAATCATAAAAATAAAAATTACCTTGTTCATAACTCCATCGCCCGAAGTTCGTTTCTATTAAACGAAAAACTTGCGAAGATCGCCAAAGGGATCTACAGAATTCCAATCGAACTTTCTTTGGTGATTCATAATCTATATTAAATTGACTTTGGGGCGACAACATATTATACCTAAAGTAGATAATTTAACCTTTAATTTATTTCATACAATTATTAAATAGAAATAAAATAAAATAAAATATTCACCAATTCAAATCGATTTCGCCATATTTTGTCTTTCTAACATTTTCCCACTCGACTTTTTTCCAATTTTTGTTGAGTTTTTTGATCATCTTTTGTCGCTTTTTAGTTTCACCTCCTCGAGGATCTCCTTCATTTTCAGAAATTTCACACTGTCTAATTATCTCGCCAATCCAATATTCTCGAGAATTTGTCCAGACTTCATGCTGTTTCTTCCATATTTGCTCTTCTTGCACCTCTCTCCTGAATCGAATTTTCTCTCCTACCCTTCCTAGATTACGATTCTCCGCCTTCTCTTGTAAGCTCGCTTTTATTTTACTCCATCTGTCTGATTTTGTCTTTGCTGGAATTCTATCCAACATGACCTGATTATTTTCCTTGTTTATAACATCTTTGGATAATTCCAAGTAATTTTCATAACTTTCTTTGTACTGATTCACGTAATACTCTGCCGTACTTTCAATATTCAGAATGTATGGCTCGTTCGAAACTGGCTTATTTGTTGTTGGAAAACTTGTTGATGAAAAACTTGTTGATGAAAAACTTGTTGATGAAATCGATGTAAAGGGAGATTTCATGAAATGACTATAATTGTTTAATAATGAACCATTATCAAAATTGATATCGACGAGACTCGTCGCCATTTTTTTGTTTTTCTTTATTCGGAGCAATTTTTTATAAATTGTTTTTCTTGTCGATTTTCAAAGAAAATAATAGATAAAAGGGGAAAAATGCCTTCTCCGAATCATGAATACTTTCGCTTTTATAGATTACACACGTATAACGATACCCCTAACATTTTTAGATTAGTAAAATAAAAAAACAATAAAGAGAAGAGAACAATGCATACAGCGACATAGATCTACAGACAAATAATAATGCATGCACCGTTATACAACCAAGCTCGTATTCTTTGTTTGATGAAAATATACATCATATTACTATGGCTAAATTTTATATACATGTATATACAGTTCGTACATTGTTAGAAATAGATTCATGACGACTTCATCATGCATCCGAATGGAATGTTGTGGTTTTGGAGGATTACATAAATGGGAATATGTGAATATCTCGCTATACTTAACCCGTATGCAGGTTCTTGATGTGGTGTAACAACAGTCATTAAGATGAAACAGTGGGATCGAACAGTAATATCAATACAAAAAAACTGGTAACCGTTTCTCAGATTCTAATTTTTAATTGATAAAAATAAAATTGGGGAGTAGAATCTTTAGAATATAAATTCTATTTAAAGAATCCATAAAAAAATAGATTTCGTTGATCTTATAAATAATGTATTGGCTGAATTTATTGGAATTATGGCTTAAAGCTGACCAATGTTATATAAGTAATGCAAACGTGGCTTATCTACACTTCCTCATAATAATGTTATTCTCAAATGTTCTTTATATTACATTACATACATACATACATACATATACATATAACAAAGAGAATAGAATTGAGTCTAAAAGAAAAACTAAACGCTCTATTTAATTATGCACAGTGCACAGTAAAATTTGATAAAACAGAATAGTCCATCCATTAGAGCCAAAATTCCTAAACTCCGCTTTAATGGAGTTTAATTAAGAAATCCGGTTTATCGAGTGAAATTTATTATATATATAGACCGATTTACACCTCAATCCGATTTATCGAAAATTCGCTGTGTACAGTGCACGACGCCTTAGGATGATCATAATTAGGGTAACATATGACGATCATTAATTGAGGATTTTTTCCAGAATATGCGGAATATCTCAAGGCTTCGGAAAATTTATTTTTAAATGCATTACATATACAGCAAGTTTGTGGTCATTTCGGGTCAATTTTTTTTAATCGATAGCTTTGAAAGTTTTCTATCAGATAATAATCTCCTTTTTATATTATATTGAAAAACTATATGAAAAAATAATGTTCAATGGTATAAATTGCTAGCAAAATTTATTGTTATTTTTTTTTGTAAAAAAAAGATATAAATAAAGAAAAGCCTACAATTTTGTAGAATTAATAATAAGTACAGTGCCCGACACCTAGTCCCATAGTTTTATATTGTTACTTAAAAGCCTATAACTTTTGTAGCATTAAATTTCCAACCTAGTATAGTCTACAATTTAATGTTTAGTTTTTGGCTAGAAATTTAATTCTACAAAAGTTATAGGCTTTTAAGTAACAATATAAAACTGTGGGACTAGGTGTCGTGCACTGTGAAAGTCTAAATATATTAGATTCTAGACATGTAGAAACTCATTTCGACATGATTATTGAATTTGTCAATATCGATATGTAGAAAATAAAAATGTTGAATCAAAAACGAATTGTGCTACGTAATGTTTTGTCTCAAAATATTCTAGCTAAAAAAAGTGAATTTTTTTGTAATTATTATATTTGACTATATATAGATATTTTGATATTTAGACACGCCCTTTCTACATTTGACAGGCGAATGGCGAATAGAAAGTGAGGAGGTTGATCGTCACGCCATTTTCGACAATCAAAAGATTATCGTAGTTTGCGAGGTGTGGTCATGCAAATTATAATTAGTATGAGAAATCTGAATTAGAGCATAAACCATACAATATTGCGCCAAAACGCCAAAATTTATTGTAGATCTTATACATAATAGTTAATTTGACCAATCAGAATTCTTATCAATCTGTAAGAATTTTTTATATAACGATTATCAAAATTTATGGTTTATGCTGTACTAATGCTAAATTTGCATGAACAGTACACCCAAAAAATAAAATTATAAAAAAATGTAAAATTTCAAGCTATATATACAATATATCTAAATTTTTATAATAAATTTTATATCATTTTAAAGCTAATTGATTGTATTTCTAAATAATACAAGACTTGTAGCAACCTAAAATGCAAGGACTGTTTTGATTATAACAAAAAATTTTTTATATGTATTTACTATATAATTTTAAATCAGGTGTTACTTTTGGGGGTACTGAACAAGCTTTGGTTAACATGAAAATTAAAACGAACGTAGTATTATGAAGAATTTTATGCTTGTTGAGGTGATTGAGCATTATTTATCTTGAGTATTCTATTTTTATGCTAAACTTAAATAAATAAAAATCTGCAATGTTGAATCGCATGATCTAGACAAAGAACTACTGAATTTGGATAAGATTGGATTGTACAACAGCGACGCCATGACGGCGACGTAGCGCCAAGGAAGAAATTTGTATCAAGAGAATGAATAGGCAGAATTAGAATAGAAGGTGGAAGAAAAAGGAGAACTGTGAGAAATTGAAGTTAGCATATTTTAGATAGGTATTTTATTTGATGGGACATACGTATATTTAGAGTAAATTTGTTTCATACTGAAATACTATTTTTGAAATATATACTCGTATTGAATTACAGTATATTATTCAAATTAGACGATAATACTATCACTGGATTTACTATGAAAACCAATCTTTGTTTTATCGGTTAATAATGTATATCAACTTCCAAATATGGACAAACATCGACCGTATACATGTATATAGTAATTAATCATTAATTTTAGCCAATGAAACAAAGATTGGTTTTCATTACGTAAATCCGCCGATATGACACGTGCCGGTTTTTGTAGAATTTAGAACTAGGGCTAATCTATATATAAAATTGCCTCTGACGTTTTTAATTAGTACTCTAAGCTAGGTTTAAGCACCTGTTTCTCGTATCTTTTCTTGTGATCAAAAGATTGCGCATTCTTATTGGCTGCTAGCCCATGATCGATAAAACCTGGCACAGATTTCTGATGTGCAATTCCGCCCAAACACTGCTAACAAATTTAAAAATAATGAGCATCAGCCAATAGCAATAACAATTACGCAGCTATTTGCTACTAAATACTTCTTTTGCAAAGACTTTCTCACTGTTTTCACGAATTTGGCCTTTTTCTTTTTTTAATAGCAGCAGGAATTTTTTTGATCAAAACAACGTTATGTTTCAGAAAGCCGTAATCGCGCCTCTTGCAGTGAAGTTTTCATATTTGTAGGGTTGTTAATGGAGCGGAGTGAATTGAATTGGGTTCACATTATAAAGGAGCAAGGGGTCAATCAAATTCAACCCACTCCGGGTTCATTGTCTCAGGGTTTGCTCCAGATACTCTGGAGTATTTATAAAAGTCACATGTAATTAATTTAATTGGATAAAAGTTATACATAAAATACTTTTATTTAGGAGCAGCATACTCCTGGGTTAGTTTCACGTGAAGTTATTGAAGCTGAACCATCACTTTCATTTTTGCTTGTTTATGTTCTGTTAACGTTTCTTCTATAGTACCCTCGGACTCATTCTCAGTAGGTTCATGGTCTAATAAAACTCTTTCATTTAAAGTAGATATTTTACGCTTATGAGACATTTTAATAAATAAAAAAAACTGCATGACTTTAAATCAATTAAAATACACATTGATAGATAGATTTGTTAATAAATTGCAAAAGCCCTATTACACATAATTAACTAACTAAATTCTTTGCATAATACTTACTAACGAATAAGACGTTTAGGACAATATCCAAATACTATATTTTTGAATCTGTTTTCGCTACCTGGGAGAAACAGTGATTTCGCGTCATTCTAGCTCTGGGTCACTCTACGTGGAGCAAGAGTGTCACATGAAGTGGCTTGGGTTTATTTAATTATGGCTTCGGAGCGGAGTAAAATTTAGAAATTACATAGTATGCTGCTCCATTAACAACTATACATATTTGTTAAACATCCCTTCAAGCTGCTGTTGGTGAACAATTATAGATTATATTCGATATTCACACATATATTAGTGTATCTATGGCTTGAGATACTGAAAAATAGAAATCCTCCCGAAAGTCATCATGTGAATTGGATAAGAATTATTGGATTCTACACCACAAAAATATATAAAAAATCAATTGCGAGGAAATGTCTAGAAATAAGAACCACCCATTTTTTAGTGGTACTTATTCACAGCAGAATATGGTAATGTTTTTTTTATTTCAGCATGTAAGGATCTATTAAAAAAAATTGTTTTGCTTATATGAGTAACAAACTTTACAAATTATACGTATGTTATTTTTTAAGTGCTTATAACGAAGTGGAACATAAGAAAATTAAATCTAAAATCCGTTATACCAAAATTACTACAGTGTACGACACCTAGTCCCACAGTTTTACATTGTTACTTAAAAACTTGTAACTTTCGTAGAATTAAATTTCTAACCAATAGCTAAACATTGAAGTGTAGACCATAGTATAATCTACAATTTAATGTTTAATTTTTGGCTAGAAATTTAATTCTACAAAAGTTATAGGCTTTTAAATAACAATATAAAACTGTGGGACTAGGTGTCGTGCACTGTAGTAATTTTGGTATAACGGATTTTATGTATTTTAAAAATCTGTTATAATGTGAATTTGATTATAATTACTTTATTTCTAAAGATTTTATCTGAGATCATTTGTTGTATAGATATATAATATTATTAATAAAGTCTTTTGTTTTTTTGTCTATATTTTTCCACAATGAATTTTTACGATAGTTAAAGGCTCTAACGAATTTTTATATAGCAAATATTTTGGTATAGTGAAGAAATTTCACGATACAAATATATATTACACATATAAATCAGCCTTCTAATATTATAATAAATTTAAAAATAACAGTGTGTTCATGACATGATCAGCTAGAATAAGACCTGGAATTTTTAATAATAGTGTTTTAATTAAAGAATTTTATGTATTAAATATATAATTTTATTATAAGATCATAATTTAATAATAATAAAATATAATTTTATTATTAGACAAATTTATCATTAATTTATTACATGTTTTTAATTATTATTTATTATTCTTGAAATTCTAAGAATTATAAAATCTATAAGCTATGGAACCTAAGAATTATGAAATCTATTTAAATTACTAGCTAAGATATATTGCTTTATATAAAACTATTAGATCTGATTTGGTTATTATACAGTTAATCTTCAGCACTTTTGTCACTGTTATTGCTTGGATTGCTTGGTTTGCTATTATTACTTGGATTACTTGTACAGTCCAGTAAACCAATTATTAATAGTTCAAATCTTATTCAATAAAATATAATAAAATTAAATTTATGATATAAATTAACCAATAAAATAAGAACTAAATATTTATATTATAATAATATCAGAAAGTTCAATACTATTAAGAAGATATTAAAATTAAATGGCAAAAATTTATCTGAAAACAATTCAAAGAATTTAATAATTAATTTCAAATTGAGATGATAATTAATATTATGACTGAAAAGAATCAAATTGACAATGTTAGTACTATAAGAAATTATACTGAGAAGAAAATAAATATTAAAAATGCCATAATAATCTTGCAAAATGGATTACTATTTTCTGTTAAAATAATATAGAGCTAAATACAAATCAAAAATAATTGGGTTAAAGAAGTAAAACAATTATTTAACAAATAATAAAAATTCAATAAATATCTTATTATGAAATTGACTCTCAAAAATGAAACTTGATTTGAATATATAATGTAATATAATGAATACAAAAAATATTTAGATGAATATTTTGAAAGTATATACTACCTAGCTAATAGTATTGTTTTTAGTTCATATAATAAATATAAGAGAACAAAAAAATTAAATTTATTAGCATGTGTAATTTGTGAATATTGTGTTTTTACAAAAAAAATATATATTATTGAAAGCTATAATAAGAGATATTTTTGTATTTATAAAAAATAATGCATCTATTAATTTAATTAAAAAGGATAATGAAATAATTATAGAACTATTTGAAAATTCAAAGAACAGGAAGCTCTAATAAATGTTTATCTCACTTGTAATAAAATTAGAAAAACTATATTATTTTAATATATTTGATCTAAAAATATTAATAAATATATAAAGTTAATTTAATATATTAATTCTGAAGAAGTTTTAGTTAATGAAATATTTCAACAAATTTATCAGCAAATCTCACTAAAATATTGTATATAACTCATTAAATTTAAATATATTAATGTTAAGCTATGTACTGAATATTTAATTTTCTGTGATAATAACAAATATAAAAATTATCAAAATTTCAAAATTTCAAAAATCAATCTATCTGTTGACAAGAGTAAAATATTGATATATCCAAAACCAGATCTCAAACTTGAAGATATATTATTTTAAACTGAAAATATAATCAATTCTTTATAACAAATAGCATCAAAAGTTGAAACTAAAATAAAAAACCAGATAATTAATAAACTTGATAAATTATTTGAATATTATTATATTATTAATTACTAATTCAAAAAAAAATAAATCTAACTATTAAAATTTATAATAACAATAACAAAGATATTATATCTCAAAAAGCTTATAAAACTAATGCTAAATTTGATATAATGTATACTAAAAATAAATTAATCAAAATATAATCTTAACAAATTATATACATTAATCTATTTATTATACTCAAAATACTTTTTAGAATTATTTATTAACTTATATCAGACTCTTTATTAACAAAGAAAAAAATTAAAGTAAAAGTTGGAATCACCAATTCTAATTATATTAGAAATATTGAAGTATTATTATATAATAACTCTCAAGTTCTGTATATTATTCAATTACAAGAATGAATTGCTCAAGCAGTATTCTTATAGCTTATACCAATTGAAAAAATGGTATCTGTTCCTATCTAACAAGAACTTGAAAAATCTACTTGTAGAACTGATGAATTTGGATCAATTAATAATAAAGAAATCAAAATATTCTTTCTTAACCAAGAAAAAGAAAATAATAAACCAGTAAAATAACAAGAATTAACTAAAGAACAAAAAAGACTCTAAATCAATTACTAGAAAAAATAATTACTGAACTTTATAAACTTAACTAAAACAATAGAGTTTAATATATCATTAATATTATAAATAAATGACTAATTTTATCAAGTATCTATACTATTATAATATGAATTTTTAGTATATTAATTATTTTATTATTTATTAAATAATTTATATTATAATATTATTTAATATCTTATTGAACACTAGTTAGAAGAAAGCTTATTCATTAATATTAGATAGTAGAATAAGCAATATAATTATAGCAAAGTTAGCAAAATGATTTGAGCTAAACCAGTAATTAAATTCAAGCTAATTAGCAATCTGATTATAACAAAAACAGCAATATGATACTAGCAAAGTAAGCAATTAGATCTTAGTAAAAGTAATAATAGTATCATAACAAAAGTAACTTTTATAAAACTATCAAATATTATAAAAGCAATGTAATTTAGCTAGTGATTGAAAAATAAGTTTGAAATACTTTGATACTTTTATCACTTTAATAAATCTCTTGTTAGATAACTTGTTAAAGCTATATTTAATATTGGTTTTGATCTTGAAAGATAGATTACTATTGAATAATTAATTGTTATATTTGACTTAAAAGATAGTTACTTGGAAGACTTATTATTTTGAATTATTATCTTTAAATTATAAAAAAACTTAATAAAGTTTAAGTAAAGTTATTTTAGCTTATTACAATAAGATTACATATTATCTATCTTTAGTAATAGTTTTTAGTCTCTTTCATTATAAAACTTAGTCTTTACCACCTTTAATTAGTAGAAACACATAATTAACATATTAGGAATTTAAAATATATAAAAATAGTAACAGATTTTGGTGCTCTCTCTGTGAAAAAGGTAACTTCACATTGTCAAATTCTACTTGAACAAAGAATTTTTTGTGAGTAAAGTATTATATCAAAGAAGATCAAACTTGAATGAAGAATTCTTTATGAAAGAACAAACAAAATATTAACAAACAAATTTTTTTCAATCTGAATTTTACAAAATTAATTAATATTAAAGTTAAAAGATTATTTCAAAAAATAGTTACTAAAGTATTAATATTCTAATAAAGATCTTAAAATTATTTTTGATAACTTTAAAATATTTCATAGAAAAATAATTTATGAAAATATATTAATTACAGCAAGAGAAATATTTGCAGAATTATTAGAAGCAGAAACTAAATTATCTGAATCAGAAGTTCAAACTTTCTTATATCAAATTCAACAAGATATTTACCAATTTCATCAGCAAAAAGAAAAATACTTGAGAAAGATAGAACAATAAAGAAGAATAACAATAGAAATCTCCAGTCTAAGAGAATCATTTACTAAAGAAGAACATAAAAAATTTATTAAAATTGTTAAAAATTTTAACTTGGAAGAATTTAACAAAGTGAATATTATTTCAAGATATTTTGATCAAGTAATCAAATTAACCAATCAACAATTAGTATTATCTTTCAATACTAAACAAAAAAAAGTATCAGTAATTATTCAAATTCAAAAAATACAACAAGAATTGAAAGATAAAGAAATTTAACAAAAAGAAAATCAAGAAGAAGATCAACTAGAAGAAAATAATAAAATAATAGATGAAATTGCTGAACAATTTGAAAATTTAATTATCAAACTGAATATCTTAGTATTATTATATTTATTTTTAATAATTCTGTAATTAACAAATCTTTCAAAAATAATAGAAAATATAAAAATCTTTAAAAATAGTGACAAAATAACAAATTGATAAAAATAGTATATACATATCAATTATCTAATAATCGTATAATTATTATTATTATCTACCTTTTTTATCTTTATTTATCTATCTTTTCTATCTTTATTTTCTATCTTTTCTACTTTTTATATCTTATTTATCTACTCTTTCTATCTTTTATATTTTTATTTTCTACTCTTTATACCTTATTTATCTACTCTTTCTACTTTTTATATCTTTATTTTCTACCTTTTCTATCTTTTTTACCTCTATTATTTATCTTTTCTATCTTTGTTATTTATCTTTTCTATCTTTTCTACCTTTTCTACCTTCATTATATACCTTTTCTATCTTTTTTACTCTCATTATTTATCTTTTCTACCTTTTTCTATTTATTTTTTTTATCTTTTATATATATTTTTTTATAATTTTATAACATAGATAAAATTAAAATGTATTAACAAATTTTGTATAAATAGGAGTGCTCTCTCATATATCAATCTCATGTTTCAATACTTAAACAAATTAATAAATTTTAATCTTGCTACAATAAGTTAATAATTGTCTTATTGTTATAAAATTAATATTTATTCTTGTATCTTCTTCCATTGAAACAAGTTGTCTGGCAAAAATAATTTGTT
>CAJVPL010001461.1:0-13778 GCA_910591945.1 Ambispora gerdemannii | reverse complement strand
TTATATCATATTGTGCTAAACAAATCACTGTATTGGAATTATTAAAATTAAATTATAAGTATTTTTACTTTTTGTTATTTTGAATTTTTAATTATTAATAAATATTTCTTACTCATGAGAAGAACAAAGTGAAAGAGTCTTTGTTATTATTATCATTAATCATATTATTTTAAGTTTTAGAAAACTTTATGCTAGTATAAAATTCCTCTTCGAATCTTCTTTATTATTCCTTTATTCTCTTTTCTTTGACCTTTACTCTCCCATAACTCTCCCACATTATTTATTTCTTTTCAAGTAAACACAATTTCTGTAGAAATTGACATAGGTTTTAGATATTTCTTTTCTCTCTTAATATTTTCTTTATCAGTTTATACTCTCTTCCAACCCAGGTTCTCATTTGTAAACTAATTTAACAATTAGTGAACAAACTTGTAACAATATAAATAAAAATAATATTGAAACTAAAATTTTATTTAAATCAAGTTAAATTGTATTTGAGATTAATTCAAATTAATAATTTTAAATTTGATCTAAATATCATAAACTAATTTTTCATTAATAATATTTATTTTTACTAAAATATTTGTATTTGCATTTTAAATAAAATTATTCAAATATAATTATATATATATTTACAAATTTTTATTTAATTTCAAAAAATAATAATTTTAGACTAATCTGAAATAATTTAGATTAAATTTTATTTTAATATAATCTAATATAAAATATATATTTCAGATCAGATTATAAATTAAATTTGATCTAATTGAAGTATTAATTTGAACTTGAAAAATAAAAAAATTATTTATTATTATATATTTTTATACAGAAAACTTTGAATTATATTGAGTTTATCAAATTATTATTATTAGAATTTTGAAATTTTGAATTAAAATAAGTATTTTAATGTTGATTGGTTATTTAAATTTGATATTTTGATATTTTAGTATTTCTTATATATAAGAAAAATAAAATAAAAGAATTTTATTATATTAATATTATTAATTAAGCTTTTTAACTTTAAAATACTTATAATTATTATAAAAAATTAAAAAATTATATATTTTATTTTTTTATTTTATAATATTCTTTCTTATAATTTTACTTTTTTATATTTATATTTTCTCTTTAAACTCTAATAATTTTAATAAAAATTAATATAAAACTTAGATATTTTTATATTTATAAATTTACTTGAATTATTAATAAATAAAACTTTCAAAATAGATTAATTTACTAAAAAGAAATAAAAAATATATTTTAAATCAAAATATATTTTAGAAATTTATTAAAAAATATTTATTAAAAAAATAAAAAATAAAAAATACAAAATAAAAAAATTAATAATTAAATTAAAAAGAATTATTTTAAAAAATAAAAATTTAAAAAAAAATTTTTGAAAATTCAAATAATAAAAAATAATCAAATATAAATAAATACAAAGTTAAATAATATTTTTATTATTTTTTAATTATTAGATTAAAAACTGGAAAAAATTATGTATTAATTAAAAATTTAATAATAATAATTATAGATTTTATTAAATAATTCAAAAATTTTAAAGTTACTATAATAATTAATAAAATTACTAATATAATAAAAATACAAATTATATAAATATTAAAAGATTTAACTATTTTTAAATTATTTAATAAATAAATTTGTTCATTAAAATTATTTTTGTAGATTTATTTCTATTTTTTATAAGCTTAATTATATAGATGCTGATAACTGTTGTTTTAACTTTTATTTTACAATTAGATTTTTATCTAACTTGGTAATAACTTCATCATATTGATCAGTTTTAATAAGTTCTCCCATGTCAAAATCACATGACTCTAATCATAAAGATTCTTCACGGGTTTCAAGATCACACGCTGACTTAGAGTTGCTCTGACAAGATATTGTCCTTATATTCCCGGATCCAGGAGGCATCACCTGATTTATCTCACAATATTGAGATAAGTCTTGATCTCGAAAAAGCTTCTCCATATTGTGTTGCCTTATATTCACCTCTCTCGTTTTCATATCTTTTAAATCTAAGAATTCGTCAATTTCTTTTTTTCTTTAATGATTTAGACTCTATGCAATAATAGATTGGCTTATATCGGAGTTAAATGTGTCAGTAGTTATATCGACTATGTTTTCTGGAGTATTAACTTGGGGATTTTGCTCTAGTGATATGGAGTCAATATTAGCCACAGAGTGATCTGTTTTGCAGTGTGTTAGAAATTCTGTGATCTGCTCTCCAATGGAGTGATCCTCGATAGGTGGCGAAATGGAAATCGGGAAGCCACCGACAAAACATTTGTAACCTGCTTCTTAATTTCCTCCATATCCCGTTCGAATTTCGTAACCTGGTCTTTTTATTTTATGATCCGTTTTAGTCTTGCAATTTCTCTATCGGACTATGCGAGTTTCTTCCTAAGCTCAGTTCTCTATCTTGGACTCTGTGATTTCGCAATTCATTGAATGTCCCAACGGTGATTCCATGTTAATGCTTTGCACGGATTAATCTAATAGGTGTTTTATACCTGTATCTTTATTCAAAAGCTCGAGCTTATTAACATATACACATATATATAAAAAGTCACATGATAAAATACCGTGAAGATTCTTCACGATCAAAGTTATGCAAAAAATTCACAAATTTATGTGGACATCGACGTCCGTATAATGTAATAAATCACGAAATATACTGTATATGCAAAAAGTAACACGGTTATATATGTGAAATTGACCGGATCCGGTCCGACATCCCGAAAACCACAATTCCGACAGCTGATATGCCCGACAAATGAAATACCGAAAGTCCAACTTCCCGAAAGTGCAATATCACGAAAGTTCAACATCCCCAAACTGCAACTTTCAAGGGCTCAGTCACATGTTATTCAGATGCATATCAGAAGTTTTGTTGATCTCGGGAAATTCTACTGTAATCTTAATTAACATTAAAAGGTTGGTTTTAGGATTAGGGTTAAGGTTAGGGTTGAGAAATAGACTATATATAAATTGTCTCTCCGACGTTTAATTAGTACACCAAGCTAGATTAAGCACCTGTTTCTCGTATTTTTCACATTCTTTTCTTGTGTAGGATTTGATTTGCCGGTCTGATCAAAAATTTATTGGATGACGATCAAAAAATTGATCGTAATACATGTATCATGTGACTGCGCTACTGATTATCGATTATCGGTGATGCTGTGGTTTTTTGTTATATACATAACGATAACGTTATCGTTATTTTTAGTGTTAGCCAATATGTTTTTAAAATTATCGTTATTCCCGCGTTCCGCATTAATATTAACGTTAATTAATCAGTGTTTACAAGAAATGCATGATCATTATTTCATTATTTTTTTTACATTATGTAAATAGCGATAGCAATAGTTGATTATCGGTAATCGAGTACCCTTATAGAAATGGTGCATATCCGGCACTTTACAATAGGAATGCACAAACAATTAGCCAGCAAAACAAGAAAATGAAATTGTGAAAATACGAGGAGTTAATGCTCAAATTTAGCTTAGAAAATGACAGGCAGGTAATTTTATATACAACCTTGTTCTCTATTCTAACCCTAATCCCAAATTTAAAACCAAATTTAGTGTTAAAATATAGTACTTCCAGATTGGGGGTAGTTCGGGAGCCAAATTTTTTTTATTTGCAAAACTTTATGACAATTAAATACATGTACGTCATTAGTATATGAAATTGCACATCTGGAATGTGTGCCAGGTTGGTGCCGCAGCTGTCAACTATCTGACTGACTGTACCCTCAGTGGCATGTATATATACATCGATATATATATATATATACATACATAAATAATACTACCACTTTTTTTTAGGTTCTTGGTTAGTTGAATTTTATTTCCTTTGCCTTTACGTATGGAAGATAACAATGCACAAGGCATGAACATTGCTATCCCACAGGTTTGTTGAACCAACTTTTTATATAAATTCTGTTTCATAACGATAATAAAATTAATAAAACATTAAGTTTTAGGTCTTCGCCTGGAATTCCTTACCCAAACTATTGAAACTGGTTCTTCCTCAGCATTATACATATTAAATCAAACATTTTAATGAGTTATCACCATACCGAACACGGGAGAATTTTGAGGTTCCGAATTTCGAGTTGGACGCATTTGTAAATATCAGTAACGAAGAAGATACGTATAAATGGTTTATGGCATTTCAATCCTGATCAAAAACAACCATGTCAAAAACAAAAAGTTTCGAAATCAAAGGAAATCATGTGCTTTTTCGAGAGAAACGTCCCTGTATTCATAGTGATGAGATAAAGAAAAAACAAGGCAATCGTGAAACAAAATGTCCGCAATCATCCCAAGCATGAAATATATACTGTACTGCAACTATTCATTTACGATTAGAGTGTTGGCGAATTAAATTAAGTCATTCTTTGGAGATAAATATAAAATTCACGCACAATCATGTTATTAACTCAGCAGAATTACTGAGTTTTCGGTATGTCAAGGAAGAGATTCGTGGAAAATTTGTGAAGTTGTTTAAAAACGGACATTCTCCTGCTTCAGCGTTGCATATTTACAAGGATGAACTCCATCTTAGTGCTACGAATGAACAGGAATTATTGAAGATACTTGCAGATCGTGCCAGCAATCCGAATTATAACTATGTCACTAAGCTTTTTCAAGAATATCGTAAAACTACACTTGGTAACTGTAATGGTAAACTAATGTTCGAACGTTTAGCAAAAATAATCGAAATTATAACAGCTCGGATCAGGGTAAGATGGTTTTGCAAGAGTATGATGCGCATGCTGGAAGTCTTTATTCTATGTATTGTAACAGGTCTTATGTGTCGGATATACGAAAAGATTCCACAAGCAGGCGAGTTGTGCTATATGGATGCTTCAGCCTCGTTTGAATCACTTACTACTTCGATTACTCTCTTTTATACCAGTTTTGTGGTTGGGGCCCTTCCACTTGGACTATTCATTACCTCGGACGAGCTTGAAATCACATTGGAAAAGGCAATTAATTTACTAAAACGATTCTTTTATCATATGTTTTCTTTGGACGTGGAGCACAACTAGGACCAATGGTGTTCCTCACGGATGACTCGAGTGCAGAACTTAATGCTTTAGAGCTTTGTTGGCCACAAGATGATATTTCTATTATTCATTCAATAAAATAATACTAATTTAAATTGAAACTTACCACAAGGAATCCATTTCTTATGTACATTTCATATCTGCAAGCATTTTGGTGATTGCTTCACAATTCAAAGCATCAAATAAAAAAGAGGATCGGGCATCCATCATGAAAAAAATGAAAAAATTCTTTACGAATCATCAGGTTATATGTATTATAATGAATTTAAGCAGAGCTTTTATAATTATCCGTTACTACAAAAGCATTTTGAGCTTTTGTGGAACCATCGTCGATTTTGGCTTTATCTTTCCGAGTAGGATTATCTATGTGTGGAAACAATACAAATAATTACGTTGAATGAAGTTTCGGTATATTAAAAGATATTATTTTCGCGAGAACATAAGCATATAATTCCGTCCAAGTGTTTCAGTTTGTAATTGGAAGCATGGAAAGGTTCTACGAGCGATGATTACTTGGAGTTGCATATAAGCATCCCGGACATTTACAAATTGCAAAAAGCTTTTTGTGTCCTGGTTGGAAAACAGTGAATGCAAATTTTATTCGAAAAACGAGTATAAAAAATGAATTTTTAGTGCCAAGTACCCAGAATTTTGATCTTTTCTACACCGTAAATAGTGAAATCGGAACTTGCACTTGTCCTGTTGGTATATCTGGTGCACCTTGTAAACATCAGGGATGAAATTTTATATCTCAATCAGATGATCTATACTTATATTGCACTTGATAAGTGGAATGGTTATTATATTTTTAACTCACTATTTTTACTTGTTTAGGCTGTATTTCTGAAGATAATTCCTTTTATGCATCATTGCGAGCAGAACACATTTCACCAAGTCAAGAACTCATATTATTAAGTATCTTTTATGATAGAGGCTTCAGTGAAATCACTGAACAGAGGTTTGTATTCTCTTTGATTTGCAAATTTGACTTAGATAACTGTATAACTTTTTGTATGGAGCTGAACCAAGAGAACGAAGAAATCAGCATTAATGCATTCAATACGTTTTTAGAGGAAGTTAAAACAGACTATCAGAATGCTGATCAAAAGTTACATACTGCAGTCGACAAGCTTATGAAACGTTATAACACAGCAAAATCGAAATTCATCCCTCGATTATCTTTCTTTCTTTACGATCTTAATCGCAATTTAGATCCAATGATTCATGTTAAAAGTGGTGCACACATACGGGTTCAGGTTGAATCCATTAAAAGATGTAAAATGGAAGGGTCTGGTAGTGCCAAGCGAAAATTACCTGTTTTTGCAAGTAAGGGAAAGGAAAATTTGAATTCTCCTTGCTGAAAAAAGAAGAAAATGGGGCAACGAGATTATAATTTAAACAAAAATATATTGGAAATCAACTGAATTATTTATTTTTTCTATTGCGATATTAAATGGTTATACTGAAAGTTTTAATTCAAATTTTTAGGGTATTTTGGATCATTTAAAAAATGATCATTTTATAGTTCACTTTTTATTACAATATTATTTTTTGGATCGATATAGTTGTTTGAGAATTCAAGACAAACATAATTAAACATTATAAATTGTTTGCGTTTTCTTTAGATATTTTTTCGCGTTTTCTTTAAATATTGTTAAACGTTATTGAACATTGAATAATTATAATTATAATTATAATTAATTAAACTGTACAGTTAAACATCGTTAAACATTTAATAATTATAATTAGCTGAACTGCATCTAATAACTCGTCTTGTTATAACAAGAAACAAGAATTGCGGAAACTCGCAAGAGAACTTGAAAGAATGAACGTGAAACAAAATTGATTGATTGGTTTAATTGTTAATATTAAAGCTGAGGATAAACGTGTCCAACTCGAAATTCAGAACCTCAAAATTCTCCTGTATTTGGTATGGTGATAGCTCATTAAAATATTTGATTAAATATGTATAATGCTGAGGAAGAACCAGTTTCAATAGTTCGGGTAAGGAATTCCAAGCGAAGACCTAAAACTTAATGTTATATTAATTTTATTATCGTTATGAAATGAAACAGAATTTATATAAAAAGTTGGTTTAGCAAACCTGTGGGATAACAATATGCATTGTTACCTTCCATACGTAAAGGCAAAGAAAATAAAATCCAACTAACTAAGAACCTAAAAAAAAGCAGTAGTATTATTTATGTATATATATACAATCAGTGACAAAAAAACTTAATCTAGAATGTCCTATTACAATTTTACGCAGATCGCATTAAACACATGATCAAGATATTGTTTGAAAGCTCGAAAGCAGTAGATTTTATTATTACAAATTTAATTCGCCTTTATTTTCAATAATTAATTGACAACGGCGTGGTATTGAATTTATTAATTTTTTTAATGCATCATTTGGCAATGAATTTCATTCCTCCATTATAAATTGTTCCAATTCGTTTAAATTTTGCAGCATTCGTTTTTCTACTTCACGTTTAACAATTATCCATAGGTTTTCGATAGGATTTAGGTCCGGACTCGATCACGGCCAATCGATAACTTCAGGTACATTTTCCACAAGAAACTTCTTAGCTTTACTGCTTGTATGCTTATGATCATTATCTTGCTGAAACTGTCACTTTCTCCCAAGTATCTTTTTAATTTCCCCAACATGTTGCTGCAAAATTTCGATGTAAAAATCAACATTCATAATACATTGAAAGCAGAATAAACGAGTTTTTCCCTTCACGCAGAAGTCACCCCACGTGAAAATTTTGAATAGTTTTTTGGTATTGAACGGACCAGCTATTTACTCTTACACCAATGATTAATTGTATTTGGAAATAGTTGGAATGCCGATTCATCGGAAAATAAGATTTTTTTCTAGTCATCGTTAAGTTTTTTTGTCACTGACTCTATATATATCAATATATATATACAATGCCACTGAGAGTACAGTCAGTCAGATAGTTGACAGCTGTGGCACCAATCTGGCACACATTCCAAATGTGCTATGCTTTTATGTGTTGAAGTTTTGAATTGTCATTTTTTAACATTTCAGGATTTTGAACCATCGAGATGTTAGTGTTCGGGATGTTGAGCATTTGAAATAGTAGCTTTTCGGGATGTTGGATTTTCAGGATTTCGTTTGTCAGGCATATGAGATATTGAAATTGTGATTCTCAGGATGTTAGACGGCACCAGAAGTTGACCACTAGGTCAGCTTTATTAATACAGAAAAATTAGAGGAGAATTTTGTCTCTAATATCATAGAAATTACTGGAGGCATCTCGTAATCTGGCACTCATCCGGACATTTTTAATTTTTTGTCAGAAATTAAGCCCTCTTCCCTGTAGTTGTTTACAGGGCCAATAGGGATTTCAATGATACAATCATTATGAGAAAAATATACAACCCAATTTCTAAAGGATTTAGTTGTTGGGCATATTTAAATATTTGTTCGAAATAGTTATCTAGCTTTGGTGGGGATGCTGTCACCAATAATTCAAGTGATCACAAATCCCCATTCTCACAAACTTGCCCGAAATGCCACTGTCCAGTAATTTCAAATTTATAAAGTATTTTGAACCAATTTAGAGAACTGTATATTTCTGCTTCATACTCTCCCTAGAACTTTTGAAGTTGGCTCAGAGTCCATACACAAATGGTTCGATCCTTTATATGCACAAGTCAATTCTATTATAATACATATAGTTACTTGATCGAATATATGGATCACTAACTTCAACACCTCAAGAATATTGGTCGATTTATCAACTAGGGAAAAGGTATTCCATATTTGGAACCACACATTTCCTTTTTCCTGATGAAATGTCAGTTGTTTCCATAGCATTTTATTTTCTATTTGATGCAAATGATGATGAAGGTGATGTATTTATAGGATTTGGGAGTTCACATTCATAATGAAAATTGTTTTTGATAAAAAATTGGTGGTTATTTATTGTTTCCTTCTTTTCATCAAATATATGGAGAAAAGAAAGAAACAAAGAAAAAAAAGGAAGGTATAAGAAAAAAGGAAGAGACGAGGATAAAGGGAGGGAGGGAATAGAGGGCAAAGAGGAAAGGACAAGATGAAATAAAGTATGAAGAAAAGAAAGGGAAAAAAAGGAAAAGAAAAAACGAAAGAATAAAAATAGAGAAGCAAAACAAATCAAAATAATAAAAAAATTGAAAAGAGAATCGAAGAAAAAAGAGAAAACGACAAGAAGGAGGAAAAAGGAGATCAAAGGAATGAAAGAGACAAAGAAGAGAAACGATAAGGGAAAAAATGAGAGGAGGATCGAAAAGAAAAAAAGGAAAATAATAAACAAAGTACATGTATGTGTTTAATTTTGATTGGCAAATTTTTCATTTATGTGGTGGGGATCAAATGTGGCTGATATGTGGCGATCATCTTACTTTTGAATAAACAAAGAACGCAATTGGTTAATTCACCAAATCGTAAAAATAGAAGTTTCTAATGTTAGCGATAGCTTAATATATAACCTGATACATCTATGTACACCCCACCCGATTTGGAAATAACAAAAATAACCAATAGCATTGCGTATTTTTGGAAATTTCTACTGTAATAAAGATTAAACTTAAAGGATGGTTTAAGATTAGGGTTACGGTTAGGGATGGTGATCCGGGTTAAATATACAATTATCTTCTCGACATTTTTCATTAGTACTCCGGACCAGATTTAGACATTTTTTTCTTGTATTTTTCACATTTCTCGCATTTTTCATTTTTTTGTGTCGGTTTGTTTTGCCAGGTTGATCAAAAATTTATCATAACGCGACATGTACCACATTCATGTAATATGACAATTTGTGCTACAAAATAAATATAAATACATGTATACGCGCGCGTTATCAAACATTGCACGATCCCTGCAAAAAACATTCATGTTGTGATTTCTTTGCCAAATATTTCTTATTAAATCTGGTCTCTTGAAAATTTTATTGCTTATGTCGTTTGTAGTAATAATTATACTGATGAAGTAAATGTCCATCGTACGTTTTACAAAATGTTGGAAGGTATAAGTAATGATTCAAAGGCTTCGCAAGAAGTTCGTGCTCGTGCAAAAAAACTTCTCCAAAAAAAAGAAGGTAAGTTACTTCACTGTTATATGAAAAAAATGGCGGCTTTTTGCCAGGCTTATGCACCTCTCATCGACTACGCCTTGATAAGAGTGGGCTCTGCTTCTCTGTGAATAGCTCTTGGCTTCGTCCAGACTATTTACACCCCTTATTGACTACGCCTTGATAAGGGTGGGCTCTGCATCTCTGCATGTAGCTGAATTAGATGCACGTTTACTGGATTTATCCAAGTGGGCGAGTAGGATCTGTTAACATGAATTTCTTACAAAGAAATGTTAGGCTTTTAAGCTGTAATGTTGGCAATCTTCCGCGTCTGGGCCATTTGATTTTATTCTTTACTTAACTTATTGAGAAATGGTTTCTCATCATAATTTTTCTTTTCATGAAGGTTGATGGCAAAACTCGTGCAGTTTTGATATATACGACTATCCATTATATAAATACATCACCATCTGCATCAATAAAAAAAGAAATGCTATGGAGCATCTTTTTCCTGGTGTAGACGTGCCTCTGCGTGTTGATAAATCGACCAATATTCTCGAGGTGTTGAAGTTGGCGACCCGTACTTTCGATCAAGCAACTATTACACTAGCATCGACTCGCGCATATAAAGAATCGAACCATTTGCGTGTGGACTCTGAGCCAAATGCGAAAGTTCCCAAGGAGAGTGTGTATGATGCAGAAATGTATAGAGATCTCCCAAAATGCAATCAAAAGCTTTTTTTGTATGGAATAAAAAAGCCATTCAACATACTCACCTGTGAACATATATCATCGCGATTGTATCGTAAGTTCCATCAAAACTAGTCTAACATGTCCGAGACCCGCAAGAAAGAGGTAGAGTCTACGGTTGATAACATGTCCGAAAGTTAGAATACCAGCGATTTGATGGATATATCACCATCGCTATTTAAGGACTCGCCTATATATCAAGATATTGAATCCACCAATAACTTATCTCAAAACATGCTAAACCGGTCGATAGAGAAAATCATCGAATCTGAAAGACTTGTCGACGAATTGATGTCTAGCAATAAACCTTCACAAGTTACGGAAGAGAGTAATCCACTAATTTTATATATTTTTTCAGAAAGTTCGATCACGCCGAATCTAGAAATAAAGTTACGAATCGAGAGGTTATCAATAGTTATTTTGATTTTGGAGGTGGATTATATAAACGATATAAAGAGTATAAAAAAGATAATGGTAAAGAAGCATCTAATGCTCTAGTTTTTGATGACGTTAGAAAACAAATTCCTGAAGAAGTGACCGATATTACTTTGCGGAAGAGAATGGAGAGAACCCGAAAAAATGTATAAACTTTAACGGGAGATGGCAAACACGAATTTGATCATTTTCGATGCGTTCTTAAGATCGTAAAATGTTTGAGGAAATAAAGATATTACATGTATTGCGCCACATTATTGCGTCCTCGTGACACGCTGTGTCACAGTTATTCATATGAATTTTGATTTTGTGTCGGTATGATAAATACATGTATCGAATTAATAAAATAAAAGTTTCTGATGCTAGCGATATTTTAATACGTATTTTTTATAATCAACCCAAAATGATTTTTTCAGTTTGATCCGATCATTCTATCGTCATTTATAGTTATTCCATAACTTCGTTTATAAACTCGAATATTATTTGCTTTGAACTATGTAATAATTTCGCATTTTCCATATTGTTTAAATTTAATTTTTCTAGCCCCATAAAAAAATACGCTGGTAAATTTCAATATATTCTGTAAAAAATGGTTTTGGAATAATATAGATTTTAAAAGTCCGATCTGGTCCACTTTCAGTCTAGAACTTAAGTTCAGTGGTTGAACTTGAGTTCAAAAACGTAACAAATTGCAGTTTAAAGATCGAGTTTGAATCAAATGGTCCTATTTAATACATGTAATGAACATAATTATCATTATCGATATCATAAAAGTCTCGAATTTACCATTTACATGGATCAGGTCTGTTCAGTGAACTGAGGTTCATATACTGGGATTTTAATTAATAATAGTAATTGGAAAACGTGATGAAACCACATAATTCGAGCTTTCACAGCTCACCCACGACCGTTTGTTCCTTCACGTGATTTTCCCGACTCCAACGATCTAAAGTTGCGTAAGTTTTTGATCAACTTCAGTAAACAAATCTGACTCAATAAAATGAACAATGCAAGAGATGCCTTAGAGCACTAATAAATGTAAGACAATTTTATATATAACTTGACTCTAACTCTAATACTAACCCTAACTTTAATTAGTGCTGAATGTTTCGGGTAATTGTTGTAGCCAGGCAGGGAAATCGAATTAGAAAAATTACATAAAGGAAATCGAATTAGAAAAATTACATGAAAGAACAATCGGTCGTGGGTGAGTTGTGAAAGTTCATAGTTTGTTTCATTCTGAACGAAACATAGAAAAGGTAGTTCTGACTACATTCAGACGCAGTTAATATAAATATTCAACATCCCTAAAAATAAATAAGATAATTTATGTGTATCTGCGGTTTTAGTGTATGTTTTCCATTTAGTACCTCCGGACTCATAAGGAAGTACTCTATAAATTTTTGGTCAGAATTTATTTAGTAATTCGAGCAACACGGCAAACACAATTATTGTGATTGCTCCTAGATTTCTAATGATCTAAAGTAGATGTCTTAATTTCGCTTCCCAATTCAATTCTTCGTTAGTATTAGGGAAGGAATCGATTCTCAACCCAAAATCGATTCTCGAGCACAAATTACGACGACAGCAATAACGACGACGACGGCAATGACATAACTGGTCTTTGGTTTTATTTTTTGATTTTTTCCCTTTTCATTGGAATAGTTGAAGTTATACTTTGATCGTTGAAATCATACTTTGTTGTTTCATAAATTTGGATCAATCTCAGTTACTTTTGGCACTATCAGAGTTATTAAATTCTATATTGGCATTTTTTTTAGTTATTATCAATAATAACATTTTTTAATATGGTCCAAGTAATCTATACTCAGAAATTTGTTTCAAATTTTAAAATCTTTCAACTCAACGTAGAGACAAAATTTTCAAAATTCCACCTTCTTTATGATAAGCTCTGCAAATTTACCAGTGGAATTTTGAAATTTTGCCTCTATGTTGAGTTGAAAGATTTTAAAATTGAAACAAATTGTTGAGTATAGATTGCTTGACACATAGGACATTTACTATGCTCTTTGAAATCTAGTTTTTGTTAAAAAATTAAAATAGTATACAATATTTTTAAACTGTTGAGACTCTGTTGCATACACCAATTTTCACCACACAATTAATGTTTAAATTTAACTTTAATGACAACGATAATAGTCATTGATCCAGAAAGCTTTCTGAATCCTAACGATAATATTTCGTGTGACTAAAGAGCAGTAGAGATAGATGGATGCAATATATTAAAATTTTATTCTGTAGTGCTTAACATTTTTGGAAAAATTGGTTTATACTGATTCACAGTACAGTCGACTCTATAACGAACCTCGAATGTTTAAATATTATATTAGTTCGTTATAGAAAGTGTAGTGGGCTCTATAGAAAACAAAGTGAGTTTATATAACGAACTT
>CAJVPL010001460.1:0-13785 GCA_910591945.1 Ambispora gerdemannii | reverse complement strand
CAAGCGTCCCGACCAATCAAATTGCTGGATTCACGTCCAAGTGACAGCACTGTGTAGAGGTGTGTTTGATTTAATTCGCCTAACTTTTTTTCATCCGGTATAGTTAAAGCTCTGTTCGGGTCGGATCAGGTTCGGGTGATTTGATCTGAAAATTATAAAATATTTTTTCATTAATAACTTTTATTTTTACTAGAACACTTTGTATTTTGTTTTAAATGAAGTTATTTGGGATGTAATTTGTATATATTCACAAATTTCGTTTAATTTGAATTAATATTGAATGAGAAATAACGATTTTTCGGCTGACCCGAAGTTGGAGCGTTAGATATAGTATCCTTGGTTTTGCATCTATTTTTTTTTGATCAAATGAAGCAATTATTGCAAGTAATATATTCATGATAACAGAATTCTATTTTTTTATAGTTTACAACTAGTACACATTTTTTAATGTTACTTTCAGACATATTTAAGAATTTAGGGATTTATTAATTAATATAATTTGATTTTATTAGATTTTTATGAAGTTATCAAGTTTATACTTCTTTCACAGCTGGATATTGCAAGACTATAAGAAGTTGATTTTAAAACTTTTGGCTTCAGGCGAAAAAATTTTAAGAATCTTGAATTAATTCATTGTTTTATATTATATTTAATCAATCTTTTAATTGTTTTTCTAAAAGGCTAGTATCATTTTTTTGAATGTATTATCATATGTTTTTTAACACTTAATTTAAATAAAAATTCTTCGCTATTATGACTTGCAAAATGGGCATTGTAAAATCAATATCTCGTGTGATATGATTTAAATTTTAAAGGCCGAAATAATCATTGAGAATGGTAACTGCCATAAATACATCAATTATCTGTCCGGATAATTTCATGTGATCATGTGTCTGTCAATTTTTCTTCACCATAGTTAGGGAACTAACGAAAGGTTTCATCATGTCATTCGTCGGAACCATGACGATTGACAAAACCTATGATGAAACCTTATGACCAATCAAAATACATGTAATCGCTTAAATCACAACACATGTAGAAGAAAGATTGCGTTATTCGTAGGGCGAAACCTATGACGAATGACAATTGATGAAACCTGTGACGAAAGTATGTCAGTGATTTACACATGTTTTTAATTAGAAATCTCGTATTTGATTGGCCGAAGGCCATGACGATTAAAATTATTCTTAATTTTAGTCAGCATTATGAAAATTGTATAATTCTAGACCTGATAATTTGATAAAGCTTGACTTAATCTATTGTTTTTTTTTAGTTTGCCAAAGTTACCAAATTTGTCATTTGTCACACGATTCATCATTTGCTATTTACATTTCTAAAGTGTCCGTGGCAAAATTTTCGTTGTCGTCAAGTATAATTAATTAAATTAAGGAGAAACCTCAACAAAACCACTAGGAAATCCAGTAATACTCTAGAGATGTACCATACCGTTTATTATTATAGCATTCAATGCAAAGGCCAATTCCAGTTGTATTGCAAATTTACACCAGATACTCTTCAAGCAAATCCTTCTTGAAATGCATTTAGAGCATAAAAAGTTATAATTGCTTTTTCGTTTCAATTTGTACAATTGACTGTTGCAAGTGAATTTTGTGTGATTAATGTATAGTTTTAAACAATGTAACATTATATTGCAGCTTATGATTCATTACCAATTGTAATTAAGCATTCAAAGATTAATTAAAAAAATTCTTCAATTGTACATTTCTAGTTATTTTAAAAAAAGCTTTTATTAATTTAATTCTTACTAATGAGCTTCGAGTACACTCATCCAACCGGATCATCATAGGTTTTCTTCACATACAGTGGCTTACACATGTAACGCAACACGAAAATTAACTTTCTAGAATTTTTATTCCATGGCTATTAACTATTAGTTTGAATAAAATAAAAGTGTTCATTAAAAACCTTGAAACTCTAACATTTTTTAAAACAATTTGACAACAGATTATTTTGTGAAATAGAGTGATTTAAATCGGAATTTACAATTAGTGAATTCTCACATTGAATAACATTTTTCCAAGACAAATCCTAATTTGAACCACTAATTAAAAATGTTCTACTCTATGAAATCTACCTTTTATCAATTTTCATAAAAAATGAGTTGATATTTAAGATCCTAAAGTCCGAATATATGCTATGAACATGAATTAATGTTCCTAGCATAGATTCGATCCTTCGGGGTCTCAAATCTCGATGAAGTTTGGCAATTTTTATTGGTATATAGGTAGATTTCATAGAATAGCACATTTTTAATTAGTGGTTCAAATTAGGATTTGTCTTGGAAAAAATGTTTTTAAATGTGAGAATTCACTAATTGTAAATTCTGATTTAAATCACTCTATTTCACAAAATAATTTGTTGTCAAATTGTTTTTAAAAAATGTTAGAGGTTTCAAGGTTTTAATGACACTTTTATTTTGTTCAAACTAATAGTCATGGAAATAAAAATTCTAGAAAGTTAATTTTCGTGTTGTGTTACATGTGTGAGCCACTGTATTTAGCGATAGGTGCAGTCTAGTCGCATACAACTTTTAAAGAATAGAACGCAATAATAACGAATTATTTTGAATAAATCTATCTATTTGTTTACAAATTTAAATCAGACTTATTCAAAATAAATCTTTATTAATGAGTTCTATTCTTTAAAGTTAAGAAAATTTGCATGTGCACACCCTATACATTCTTAATGACACGTGTAAGTCGTGTAAGTACTGAAACAGATGTATTTATTTTTACTATAAGGAAAAATTTTGGCTGAAATAATTTTCAAGTAGTTTATTGTAGTCGTTTTTTTCTGTATTTGTAAAAATGATCACTTGTTGGAAAAGCGTATACCGATAGATTCTCTTATGATACTGTCATATTCATTATCCAAAGTTTCTTTATAAGATCAAATAAATACATGCTTATAGCTTTATTACGTCCAAATTGAATAAATAAAAAAAACTTGAAGTTCAACTCCATGTAAGCCATGAAAATGGATTGTATCCTCCAAGGATTTTTGGTTGATTTTTAGAATAAATAACCACCAATAACTAGACAACAAAAGAAAGTCATTTGTATCGATTTTGTCTTGTTTTCTGGTCCGGTGATATGTCAGTCTTTCTACATGCTATAATTTGAATACGGAGCTAATTTGTGATAAAAATCAACTGAATTAACAAGCAGAGTTTAAATCCACTGAGATATAAGCTTGAACGATTCTCCATTGAATAATGATAACGATAAGCTTATCCTAAAAAGGGTAGGCTCAGTAATTTTACGAAACCTTTGAATAAATGCGGCAGTTGGCTCGGTGTTTAAAATTGACCTGCGTGGATAAACGATGATGTGCACAGATTGCGTTATCAATAATTGGCGTTTGGAGAATGATTGGTTAATTAGTTATTGTTATTCATAGAAAAGAAGAAGATCGAAAAAAGTCAATTAATTTATCGCCTTCGTGCTGTTTTTCGATTTATTTTGGCATGATAATAAGTTACGTTGCTGTTCTATCATTTTTTAGTCGAATTTATTATTCTATTGGAAAAAGAGAGTTTAGTATAGTATATTTAATGGCTAACTTATAAATACATACATATACATGTATCATTTTATTTTGAGTATATTATCTCTGTTAAAAATCTTTTACTTTTATATATAATAAACAATTTTTCTCTTATTAGAAAGAACCTTATCTTTCTTATCTGTATATATAGTTGACTTCCTTATAGTAAATTTTCGTTCAATTAGAGAAAATTGACTATATCGAGAGTTTATTAGCAAATTATTATAGGGAGACTTCTTATATTGTAGACGGTTTGAACATAGCGACAGTTTAATTATAACGAACTTTTCTAGAGCTGTTTGCCGGAATTCATTTGATATTATGACAAATGTCGTAATTACTTTTCACATGTTATAATTGCAAGTTAAATGCTTCATCATAAAAAAATCTAAAAAGATCAATTTAATTAGAAATTCAGTATCTTTTATCGCATCTCAATGACAGTACAAATATCTTTGGCGCAATATTAGGTTTCTCAAAAGTAATTAACTGGTTTGATTCTCGTCTAAAGATTGGAAAGTACTGTTTCGAAGCATGATGATTGAGAAAATCACATATTCGGCAATCATTATTGAACATCGTAGCATGACAAGCTTTCAAACGAAAAAGATATGATTTGAATAACAGGTCTTCAGACATTTATTTTACTTTAGGGATAATCAAATGTATACATGTACATGTATTACCGTTACATTACGTTTGATCACTACTATTGATTTGTTAATCTCATCATCGAGCCAAACTAACCGAAGGAGCATTAAGTGAAGTGAGATCAACTCACACACAAAGTAATAACAGTAAACACTAAATAAACTGCCAACTGATACTAATCCTCCCTAAATTTCGATTAGCCAAATTATCAAACATAGCGGGTGACATATCAACATCTCCCGAACTACATTCTGGACATCTATCTCGTACCATCCCTTCAACCGATCGATTATTATAGTAAATTCGAATGTATCTATTGCATAGACGATTACGATTAGGATTTCCATTTGGAGTTTCCGCATCGAAATCTGGCGCAGCCAGAGCTACGATGGCGGAATTGTCGTCGTCGTATTGGCCGCATGCGCCTAAACCAGGGTTGTAGTATGTTCCTTGACCGGTATAGAGTTGACGTTTTTCTAACGATAACGGAAGAGTGTTTACTGTAGCGGACAAAAGAAACGTATGGAGAATGAAGAGAGTGATAATGGTTGGTTTCATTTTTGAATTTTTTGGAATGTTTTGTATGTGAATATATTACAAGTAATCAGTTTCTTTTGAAAAATTGAAGATTCAAAAATATCAAATTTTCGTAATCGTTCAATAATTTCGTGAAAAAAAAGGAATGAAAAAGTTAGTTTAGATACCAAATAATGAGTAGGAAGCTGATGAACTGTCTCTAGAATTGAGCAATCGCTTTAATACTTTTTTTCGTTGATTTTAAGGATTCCTTTTTTTTCTCGTGACTCCTTGATTGCGCAGTAAGCGAGTCAGGGGGTAAATGATAAAAATAGACAATTTTATGTTTTGCTCCTTTTTTGTAATAATGAGGATAAATTTAGATCCCTTCCCTTTTGTCGCATCAAAAAATTCTTTTGAAACTTTAATTTATTTTGCATCAATTATCATGAATGATTCGATTCATGCTTTTCCTTAGGTCTAGATTATAAATAGAAGCTTTTATCTTATCAAGTTATATGCTGTCAGCTTTCCATGTGAGCTCTTAGATTATTATAAATTATCATAAGATTTCGAGAGATTATCGATTGAATAATAAATTTTATTCCAGCTTATCTATATATATTTTGTCGTTTATATATATATATAAAATAACAATCGAATATTTGACCAATTCATACATTGGTTAATATTCGAAGGTTTATAATCAACACTCAAGTTCGCCTATCGTTATATCGATATAGCAAGTCACGAACTTCTCCCAAATTGATCAGTGATTGCTATTCAAGATTCTTTTGAAAGATATGAATAAAATCACGCCGCCGCAGATTAATATTGTTATGAGGGTCAATATTAACAATAGTACTTTTAAATAATCATGTGTTCTTTAAAAGTAGGAGAATGAAGAGTAACGAAGTATATTAAGGAAAATCGATAACAATAAGAGTCATGCACATTAAAAAATTTAAAATATAATTAATAAGATCATAGTACCGGGCCCGGAATAGTATAATTAAAATTAATAATCTTTAAGCGTATACTAATTTTTAATGACCCTTTTCTGAAAATATAAAAAGCAATAGTTTTTGAAGAAGAAGAAATAATCTGTAATTTTCATTGACTCATAGAATTCACGAATTCACTAATTCACTCATTTTTGCATATCCTCGTTAGAAAAATTAGAACGCTGAGCGTATAGATTATTTTCGAGTTGATTAGCAGCAACCTAGAATAAATTCTCGAATTCCTACAACAAACAACCTTAATCGAATTTATATAAATTTCATTTGATGATGAAATCATCACTTTTATACGACCAATTCACTTTTGTAATCCTTTTTTACACATTATTGACATCATCATCAATAACAGCAGTGTCGACCTATAAATGCAATCAGAAGGGTTGTCGGAGGCCGTTACTCCCGAATAATTCATATAACAATCAAAATCTAGATAACTCATCCCCAATTCAAACATTACCTAAACAATCACAATCACTTACAGATCAAACTCAACAAAGTCCTCAAGTAAATCCAAATCTTGATTCTGAAGATGATCTAATTCCTAATCAACAAACCTTTCCAAATGTTGATGTTCCTACTACACCACCATCAAATCCATCGACGTCAAAATATTCCGGCAAAGCCACCTTCTATAATCCAGGACTTGGAGCATGTGGCACGGACGCTAACGATAATTCAATGGTCGTCGCGATTCCCGCCCCTAATTTCGATCCTATGATCCCAAACGGGAATCCTAATAAAAATACACTTTGTGGAAAACGCGTACGAATTTATAGTGGTAATAAATTCGTAGATGGTGTTGTGGTGGATAGATGTCCCGTCTGCAAATTTGGTGACATTGATTTGTCGCCGGCAATGTTCAATCAACTGGCGGAACCTGAGAAAGGTTTTATTTATGTTGAATGGATGTACTTGTAATCCTTTTTATTTATTATCATGTCAATTTTTTACACCGTTGTTTTTACCAATGATAGACTAATTCAATTTTAGCTAATTGTAAAATTGGCTGTGCCAAATAAATTCCGATTCTTTCATAAATTAATCATAAGTCTAAAGAACCTTTAACAAATCATATGTATTTCCCATTCATTAAGTAAATTGATGAAAAAACCTATTCTGAAACCATCTTTTGTATTTCCTCGCAGTAATTGTTTACAATTCCCTCGTAGTAAATTTGTTTACGACTATGACAAAATTCAAAAACACTTAAGCATTAAATTAGAAATGCAGTGACTTGCACTATTCTATTCTCAACTATATAACCTTGATGTTATCTACAGTCAAAACTCGTTATAATGAAATGGTTTTTGAAGCTTTTTTAATATAGCAAGTTTTTCAATACAGCTAATAAATTTTCTTATATTTTGTTTCGAGAATGATAACTTTTTTTGTTAAATATGAATTTTATTATGTATTGCATGACGAGTTTATATCCATCTGAACCAACAGTCATAATTTACTTTCATTTGATCCAAATTATCTTCCTGCAATTCAATTTGATATTTGCACGTGAGATTTGTCTTACAATTTTATGTTTGAGTATTTTCACTCTTTAATAAATTTTTCAAAAGTTGGGGTAGTGACGTTCTTGTATAACATCGAATTTCCTTCTGTCTAATTCTTGGAGCAGTTGAGTGATAAATTTCTCGTGGGACGCGATTTCACAGGTAGAATAGTATAGCCTTCACTATTGAGCACCAAAAAAAAATAATAAGCATGTAGCACTGATTTATTTGTCTTCACAATAGCATACATAATTATAATCTAATTATTTACTTTACCCGTTACCTGATATCTACACAATTTGACTTTTATATAATCACAAACTCTTTAAAGTCACACTTTTTGTGTGATTATATGGAGGTATGACTACGTATACAGAACATGCGAGATTTTTCAGTTTATAATTATGGAAGCCACTGCAGATAAATTCAATACGACGTCAATTTAAACTACGTACGTATAGTGCTACAAAAATATTTATGACTGTGCTTTTACTCATAGAAACACAACATTCGATATTCTATATTATCAGTTATCGTTATATCAGTAATTATGATCTTAAATACATGTATCATATTTTGAATTTATGACGTGTTTTTTTATGATGTCAAAGTACTGTATGCTTGAAAATCATGACATTTTTTCATATAAGGATGTAAACTGCAAAATTATCGAACGATTCTTTTTCTCTTAAAAAAATGTATTCTCCGTTTAGGAATATCTTTTTTAAAACTTCCATTCCTAAATCGACGCTTATTTTTCCACGTAGACAACTGCTTTGCTATACAGCAAGAATTACAAAAACGAACTCGGAATATGAATTCAAAATAGACGACGGGGGTAATTACAATAGTGAAACTTTTAGTCCTTTTGAAAACGAGATTTGGCAATTAAACGCGTGTCTAAATATACATAACACAGTAAATATACATAACATCGTAATTAGTTCAAATAATATAATATAAACTTATCTCTGACGTTCATTAGGGAAGTATTGTATTAAAAAGAGTAACTCTGGGTGAGAAACAAGAGTTTAAACCTGTAACTGTGCGTGCTCATTTCAAGCGTGATTCTCGTCAGTATCGTTATGGAATGATAGAACTAAAGAAGAAAGCAGAGAAATTCTATGATCATACGAACGTATCAGGTATGAAAAACAAAAATCGATTCGACGTTAATACGTACATGTATACGTACGCTAACTATAATTGTTTCACTTCAAAGATGATAGATACAGTAACTTTGTCCTTGGTAAGATCACGCATGTTGGTGTTCAGTGTTTTCCGGATGAAGATAATCCTAGAGATAATGAAGATAATGAAAAGTTGTCGGCTAGGCAACAAATACAAGTCTTCAAACAAATCTTAAGATAATATAAATATAATTCACTATCGCTATAGTAAATTTCGATTTAGTTAATAAAAATGTTATCTTGAGAAGAGTGAAAACTTTGGTAATTAACAGTGCTCGTTTCACACGAAAACATGGTGACTATTACTTTCGCATTTATCAGGTATCGACTGATGTCAAAACTCCGGAAAATACACGAGACTCTTAGCATTAGTAACAAATACATATTGAATTTGAGGACGTCACTCAATCCAATGATATATCTAACAAACCGTTTTGCCAGAGGAAAAATACGAGCGCCTAAATAAGATACTAAAATATTGTCGCAAAATTCTTACATTTCATTCAGAGTAAATAATACTGACAAAATAATACAGATTCGTTACTGTTATAGCGGTTCCGTCCATATATAGGAGGGTCCGCTTGTTTATGTTCAATAAAAATCAATGCACAAAATATTTTTGCGATTACATGTATTTGGTATCTTTTTTGTATGCTATATTACATATTTGTATTTTATAAAAGATTGTATCAACTTATAATTCATGTTCTAAGTCTAATTCATCGGTAGACTTTTAAGCAGCAAGGATTCGTTTGGTAATTATTCGAGCAAAAGCTTAACACCAAAATGTGTGATGTCATCAAGGAAAAAATCATCGTATCTTCCATCTTTTTTCAAGAGGAAATTAACAAGTTTAGAATATTATTTAATAGAAAGTGAAAGTAAATGTCTGTATTCCTACCTGTTAGAGTCGTGTGACTGTAAGGACCCCATAATTGAGGCAATTTTGTTAATTCGAAGTAATAAGTGCCACTAAATTTACGCACCAAATATGCGCTGACTGTTACTCGTTGAAATTCTTCCACAAGAAAATGGGTTTTAGCCCTGTATAATTCAATATTGCTCTATTGAAAAAAGAATTAATTTCTATTTTTACATTAGGCACATGCATGTATAACTTACTTTGGAGGATGCTGCCTTTAATTGCCAAATTTCTTTTTGGTTCCAAGGCTCATTTTGGAAAGGTCTAAACGGTTCACTCCAAATGCTCGATACTGATTTTCCATCGGAATTAAGCATTGGGAATTCAAACTTTAAAGGATCAACGCTTATATTTTCTGCAAAGCTATGCATAAATTTATTACGAGAAAAGAGAAAACTTGGGTTTGGAATGTACCTTTTCATCAACATATTCTTAAATGGTGAATACATTTTTTGTGAATTATTTTTCTTTCCCCGGCACCATAAATTGGAAAAATTGATCGACTCGATTGATTATGGCGTTAAATGATATAATGATGATTACATGACAATCTATCAGGAACACATTATCGTTATCTGTTACCGCATAAGCACGGCACGTAATAACGCCCATGAGCCTCATTTCGAAATTCGCACTTTTTTAAAAACTGCATATTTGAGTCAAAATAACGCTCATGAGTCCCGAAATAACGCGTACTTAGATATAAAACATAAATTTAAATGATTCGAATGGTAAACGCGCGCGAATATGGATCATCAAAACGAATCTACATTTTCACTATAACGATAACGATAATTTACAATACAATAACCAAGTAAATATCGTTATTACTTCACCTCATTATTACTATCATAACTAACTTCCCAGTCTATTCTATTTTTAGTATGAATCAAATTAACGGAAACAAAAGGAAGATCATCCCGGGCACGATCACTAGGCAAGTCGCATAGAGAGCACATGTTTTATGTCACGTTTTCTAGGTGTAACAATTATTATATATACAATAAAGTGTTAAAAAATATCTTTTTTAGCGGTTGTGATGCTAATATTTTTTTATTGTATTTATAGAGACGAGTTGGTGAAAACAGAAAAAGGTTAGTATAACAATAAGTAAAGATTTATGATAACGATAAGCGAAAATGAATTATGTTTAATACCATAAGATAATTTATATTTACATGTATTTTTTTACACTAGTATACATCATAATTATTATTTGAACTACCAATCCTGATATATCAATCAAATTCACCATCATATGTAATTATTACAATATATACATTTCTCGAAATATCGCACATGGGCGTCCCGTAATAACGCATAGGAGCTCGAAATAACGCGCTTATTCGGTCGGTATATCATTGATAGAAAGATAAACAAACATAAAATCAGCTCTATCTCTAAATCTTTATGTTATTTGACATCGACTATGAACCTTTAGAATTTGAATTTGCGTAGCTTTGCGGTTGTTCGTATAATAAAGTAAGAATTTAAATCAGTGCTTACCGTTACTTCAAGCGAAAACATGGTGATTGTAATGTTTACAGTTAGAAGAAATGTATTAATTAACAGTTAAACATAAAACAAAAAATCTACGAATTTTCATATTTGTATTTTTGAAAAGCTTCAAAGCATATTTTAGGAATTCAATTCATAAATCGATTTTGGCTTAATCTGTAATTAGTGATGCTAAAATCCTCGGCCCGCCCGCATTTCACGTGAATGTTGATCATATTTCGTAGATATGATTGGTTCATTCAATTACTATCAGTGTCGATCGGCCCTACATAAGCCCCCAAGCAATCAAAATTCAAAAGCTCATATCCTTCACGAAAAGATTTATCAGAGTATTAGTTTTCGATTCAGAAGAATTTTGATTTATAAGTTGTAATACTATTGTAATTCGGCACCATTTTATCAACATTTCTTCTTTGCCGAGCAATTACTACTAACGATATAAGAGTTTGGGTATTTTTGATCAAATTTTGAAAATTTATTGTGTTGATTCAATTTATGCTAACACTTGACCCATTTATGTATTAGCTGTTCTTTAAAATTATACTCGTTATTACGGATAGATACTCATAAAGATAGAAAAGACTAGCACAAAAAGTAATGTTTTACCATGTACATTGAGCGCTCGTTACAGTAACACTCTTTAAGGTAACATCTCGTTATACTAACACAAAATTTCTTCCCCTGATCTCAGCTTTCATAGTATTTAATTTTTTGATAAAGTAACATCTCGACATAATAACACCAAATCTCTTCCCCGATCACGTTATTGTATCGAGTGCCCACTGTAATTGACCTATAAAAAATGTATTGTTTTTGACCTGGAAAATTTCTGATTTTTGAGTCGAAAATTTCCAGTTTTTTGTTTGTTTTTTAATATTCAACTCAGATACAGAAATTCAATGGTTTTGTTGAGGACTGTGACAGATATTATATAATATTCTTAGAAGGGGAGGGGATCTAACTGTATCTTATATTATATGTAATATATAAAGTCACATGCTTCAAATATCTTACCTGGGGAGAGGGTAATGGGCTCTATAGTAAAATTATATATGTCACAGCCCAAATAAATTTCTGGAAAAAATTCATTACTTTTTGAAATATAATCTGATATTTTATAAAAAAAATTCATCCAAATTTCACTTATATTTCAACTTATAGAAATATAAGTGAAATTTGAATTGATCTTTTTTTTATTTAATTAAAATATAAGTAAAATTTGGATGGATCTTTTTTTGAATATAAAAGTATATTTATTATTATATAATTATAAATTTTATAATATATCTAAATGTTTATATATGTATATCTAAATATTTTATATTTTTTTATCTTTATTTAAATACTCTTATAGTTATAGAATCGTAATGGTGAAATATCATAATTAATAATAATGAAATATTAGAATTAATAATAAAAGAATATTAGAATTAATGATTGAAAAATATTGGAATTAGCAATAAATAAATATTAGAATTAATAATAAAATACAAATTTTATATTAAGACTAATTAAATAATAATTGATAATATAAAATTTAAATTATAAATTATATTGTAAATAAAGTTATAAAAATAAAATAAAGTTATAAATAAGCTATAAAAAGAAAATAAAATTATAAATTATATCTATTAGAATTATATTAAAAAAGAATAAAAAAATAATTATTAAAAAATTAATAATATTTATTATATATAATAAATACTATGTGTTCTTGAAAATTATAATTAAAAATTTGTTATAATTTAAATAAAAGAGAAATTATAATAAAGTAATAATATTTTGATAATTAATCTTCAAAATTATATAAAAATATTATTGTTTAATTTATTTAGATGTAATAAATTAAATAATCTGATTTTAATTATTAATTATTAAAATATTATATATTTTTTTTACTTTATAAAAATATCTTTTTACTTTTTAAAAATTAGTAGTATATAAAATAATTATTTTTTCTTTTATTATTTGTTATATTATTATGATTTTTATTATATTATATGAAATTAAATTGGTTTTTTAGCTATAATAAATATATTAATATTTATATTATCTATAAAAAATTTTTTTAATAATAATTTTAACTTTATTATAATATTTTTTTAACTTATATTAATAATTATTTTTAAATTTTTAATAAATACTAATAATTTATTAATTATTTTTTTAAATTTGATTAATATTTATAATATTTTTAAAGCAAAATATAATTTTATTTAAAAAAATACATTTTTTAAAATATATAATTAATAAAAAAGATAATATTTTTAACTTATTTTAAAGCAAAGTATAATTTTTAAAATATATAATTAATAAAAAAAAATTTTTTAATTTATTAACTATATAAAGAATTATTAACTTCTTAACTATAAATAATAAAATAACTTTAATTTTATTTTGAATAACTAAATATTATTACTGTTTTGATGAGGCTTTCAAAATACTCAAAGGTATTTATAAAATTTAAGAAATATTCAAAGGGAAACTTTCAATGTCTTAACAACAATTCAAAATATTAATAATACTTTATGACTATTAGACTGAATGTGAATAAGTACTAAAAGTACTAGTGACAAAATCACTTAAAAATTGGTAATAGTTGTATTTTTTTAATGCAATAACTGAACTGCTAAAAAGAGTTCTCAAAATCTCAATGTTAAATATAATATACATATTAAAACATCTTTAAATCTTTAAAAATATGATATTTGTATTATTAGCAATATAAATCGAAAATAATTGTATAAATAATATATTATTAGCAATACAAAGTCAAAGATAAGTTTATGAACAATATATTATTAGCAATACAATCTTAAAGACAGATTTATGAATTATAATAATAATTCCTTTATTTAATATAATGTTCAATAGACTTCGTCACAACGTGTTCA
>CAJVPL010001459.1:0-13790 GCA_910591945.1 Ambispora gerdemannii | reverse complement strand
GCACAGGCCTTAGAAACCTTTGCTAATATTTATAATTCATTCTCTTTACTTAAGTTTAATCACCTCTCTCCCAACATCATATGTTTATAGTAATTCTCAGTGAAACCCACTATTCAGAATCGCTGTAATAATAATAAAAGGAACATTTATATAAAAATTGAAAAGAAAAAAAAGATAAGATATTAAGATAAGATGAGTAAGATATAAAGATAAGAGTAAGATAAATAAGATAAAGGGTAAAATATAATAATAAGAATTGTGATTAAGAATTATAAATAATTGGACATTCAATTAAATCTATAACTATTTCTGGTTCGAATAATAATTATTTTTCATAAATTTTTTTAATTGAATGCTATGAAATTTCTTTTTTAATATTTGTCCAAGTTGATTTTATAACTTATAAGTTTCATTTATAAAGGTCTCATAAATATAGAATCATTCTGTGTGTTATTGTGATCAAAATTTATTACTATACTTTACATGTTGTTTCATATCATACAGTAATACTTTATCTTCAATTTCATAATATTTTATTTTAGGTAATTTACTGTCATATTATTCTTTGAATTTTTCTTGTGACTGATATATGTTAATCATAGTATTATGAATTTGATTAGGTAAATGTTTCACTAATTTATAAATAGTTGTTCTTCAATTTCTATTGGTGTTTCTTCAAATATTGTATATTGTAATTCAATAGATAGTCTTGTTTCTCATTCATAAATTAAGAAAAATGGTTCATGTTTTGTTGTACTATTTTATAATATTCTATAAGCAAATAATACTTTAAGAATATTTGTGTTCCAGTCTTTTTGAAATTTTATACAATATTTTTGTAATGCTGAAGTTAATGTTTTATTAAATCATTTAATAATTCTATTAGTTTGTGAATGATATAGTATGAAAAATTAATATTGAATATTAAATTTGTTGGTTAACTCTACTATAATACTGGCTATAAATTCTGTTTCTCAATTGGATTGAATTATCTTTAAACATTCATGTCGATAAATAATTCTTCAAATATGAATTTAGCAACTTTGATAGCTTCTTTTATTGGTATTGTTTTTGCTTCAGATCATTTTATAAGATAATTAATTGCTATGATAATATATTAATTATTTTGTTGAGTAATTTGATTTGATTCAATTAAGTCAATTATAATGTGATCAAAAAATTGTCCAATTTTTATTAGATGTAAAGGTTCTTTGAATTTTCAGAATTCAGTAAATTGACAGATAAAGCAAGATTTGATAAAATCTTTTATATTAGTTTTTATTCTGTTTTACCAATATTTAATGATAATTCATTGATAGGTTCTATTATATTCAAAGTGTTCAGAAAGTGAATTTTCATGCATATATTTTATAATTGATTCTATTTTATTTTCTTTTAAAACTCTAAGAAAGTGTGTAGTATTTTTTTATCAGTTAATTTTGTATAAGAGTTCATTTTGTACAATAAAATATTTCTCTTGTTGAATAATTCACTGTTGTTGGAATTCTGAAATGTGATTATCAAAAATTTTGTTTTTCAAGTATCAAAGAAGATTATAATATGTTATTAAATTCATAGTTTATTGTTTAGAATATATACAAAATAGTGCATTAGTATTTTAATTCTTTTTTTTGGATCTATAAGTAACAATAAAAATGTATTCCATTATTTGAATTATCCAGTGGACAATTCTTGATCCAGGATTTTGTTGTTTAGTAAACAACTATATTAAAGTATTATAATTAGTGATTATTTTGAATATAGTTTCTAGGAGATAATGTTGAAATTGTTTTACTGCTCAGATAACTGCAGCAGCTTCTTTTTCAGTTGTACTGTAATTTTTTTCAGAGATTTTCAAAGTGATACTTATATAAGAAATAACTTGTTCTCATTCTTGGTTGTCTTTTTGAAATAATACTACTCCATATTCAGAGTTAGAGATATTGGTATAGAGATAAAATTTCTTTGTAAAATCTAAATAAACTAATATTAGTACTATAATAAGTATTATTTTGAGTTTATTAAATACTTCTTCTTGTTCAATAATTCAAATAAAAGTGATATTGTTGCATAGTAATTTGAAGAATGATACAGCAATTTGTAAAAAGTCTTTAACAAATTTTTAGTAATATTTAGCTAATTCAAGAAATAATCAGAATCCTTTAACAGTGTATGATTGAGAAAAGTTCAAGATTTTTTGTATAGTTAAAGGATCAAAAAACATTCTATCTTTATTGATTACATATTCAAGAAAGAGTAATTCTTTTCAAATGAAATTACATTTTGCTTTGTTGAGTTTTAATTTAGTTTTTTTTATTTGTTGAAATACCAGATTGAGATATTGTAAATGTTCTTCAAAGATAAATAAAAATATATTAATATTATCAATGTAGATCATAATGAATTTCCAGTTATAATCTCCAAGCATATTATCCATTGCTTGTTGAAAAATAGCAAGTCTATTGCATACATCAAAAAGTATAATATTAAATTTAAATAATTCTTTATGAGAGGTAAAAATAATCTTTTAAATACTATTAGAGTGTATTCCAATTTGCCAGAATCCATTGGTAAGATTAGTTGATGAAAACTATTTTGCTTCTTCAAAAGCATCTAACATTTTATTGATTCTTGATAAAAGATAAGTGTCTTTCTTTGTAATACTATTGAGCTTTTAATAGTCTATACAAAATTTTTTCTTGTCATTCTTTTTATTATTATCATAATAAGAGAAATGCAGGAGCTTGTTGAAGGTTAATATAATAATTTTTATATACTCTTGTAATTTTTTGTATCATATCTATCATTTTTCTTATTATATTTATCATATTTTTGTATAATATATTAGAAATTAACAGATTTATATTTAATACTTCTTAATATTTTGCCAAATAGATTAAATTTAAAATATAAATCATATTATGATGCTGGAACTCTAAACTCAACAATTAAAATGATCTATTTTTAAAATCTTTTAACTTTTTAATAAAATAATATTTTTAAAAACTGATCAGTAATATTATTCTTTATGATATATTCTATCAAGTTATCAGTCAGTTTTTAAAAATATTACTTTATTAAGAAGTTATAAGCATTTAAAGTTAGATATTTTTTATATATTCAATCTAAAATTGAAACATATCATGTGATTTTTTAATCCTGTAATCTGATTTGATTGGTTGATATTTATTATAATTCGGGTTGGCATTATAATAATGCTAAATTATCATAATATTAACCTGAATTAAGTGACGTAAAATGTGCTTTGGGAGGGGGAATATGAAAGTTCTATAAGAGGAAATGCATAGTATAGTGATATGATTTAAAAAGATTTTTTAGCTAGTAATTTTGCTCTTTTGGATAATTTTATTAGATCAGTTTATTATTATAATCAAAATCATAATAATAGCTTTGATCAGTTCATTATTATAATCAAAATTATAATAATAGCTTTATTTAATAAATAAAAGAATATATTAATAAAATTATTACATGCCAAAAAGTTTCTAATTTACTCATGCTAATTGTTGTGATCTATGAAAAGACTACAAGAACCAATTATTGAAAGCTTTAACACATATGTCATCTTCTATCGGTGGAACTAGCAATTAAGGAAGGTGGTTTAGATCATTGGAATAAAGAAATCAGAAGAAATGAAGAAACTTATCTGACTATACAAGTCTCCAGGATATCACTGACAATTAATCTATGATTATGAAAATCTTTAACTTTTGATTTATAATAAATTCTTCAATTGTTACTTTATTAATAAACTCGAAAAATTGAAAACTCAAAAATTACATCAACCATCTTAATTATTAATCATGTTATATCAGACAAAAAGAAAACAGCAAATAAATAATTTTTTTAGAAAAAAAAACCAGTTTATCTCTCAAGAGGAAGCTATCGAAGTAACAGATGTACAAGAGCTAGCCATTGGGGAATTCATTATTGAAGTTATTGAAGAATGAACGGAAGAAGACTTGAAAGAATTCAAAGAGGTGGGAAAGAGATTTATTAATGAAGCTCTTGTTTGACATAATGAAGCTGCAAATAGAATTAGGACAATATATATTAGAGATTCAAGAACTACAAGCTAGAGGTTGGAAAAAAAAATTAAAAAAAATCAAGAACACGTAAAAGGAATGAGAACACTTTATATATTTTTTTAGAGATGTTGAATCATCAACTGATATTTCTTTATCACAACTACCTCTAAAAATTATGCAAAACTTATCTGACGACATAGTGGTATTCCTATCGTGATCATCTTCAGATATTAGAAAAAATGTTGATATCTTTCATACATGTTTAGAAGAACTTAACCAACAATGCTCAATAATCAAATACACAAAAGTAAATAATAATACATATGATCATTTACGTTGTCTAAGCATACGCATATATATACAGTTGTTGTTGAATGGATAGAGCAAGATAGATGCCAGCAACTGAATCACACAAACCATGTGGAATAAAGGTGATTACATGATGAGATGTATTCAGAAATGGAAAAGTCATTTTTTACATACGGGAGAACTTCTTGTTTATTGTATGAGAAAGCACACGAAACTGAAAAGTTTACTAAATAATGAGAATTTTACGGAAGGCTGCTAAGAATAGCTATAACAACAAATATCTGAATCATGTTCCCCCAGAAATTTTAAAATGTATATTGAAGAAGTGTTGTTTCCAAAATTAATCGAACATATTAAGACAGATATTATCTCTGAGAAGACTTGCTGAAATTATATGTACCTATAAGAATATAGATATAATGAAAGAAAGAAAGGTATTTACTATGATGAACATGAATGGTTAGATGTAGTAGAATACAGGAAGAAATAGTTAAAAAGAATATTTGCATATAAAAGATGCATGAAGAATTTTGACAGTGATATGCTGAATATTATAGTGGAATTCCAGCTCAAGCTGGAGGAGAAAAAATTTGTACAAATAACACACGATGAATGTCATTTTTATGTGAATGATAGAGAGTAAAGAATCTGGATGAGAGAGAACGAGGATATTCTACGCTCAAAACACATAGGACGCTCCATCATGGTTTCAGCTTTTCTTTGTCCATGTCACGGTGTACTACAACTATTCGATGAACAATTACAAGCAAACTTCCATATCAAATACAAGGAGATCTTTGTTCTTTGTTTAATACAAACAGATGGATATTGGAAATCAGAGCATATGTTGGACCAGGTTTTTAAACTTCTTTTTATTTAATATATTGCATTTTATGAATTTGTAATAACATCCTATTCTTAAAGCTCATACATAAAGCAATTCCAGTATTTGAGATCTTGTATCCCAGCTGTATTGATATTTTTTGTTTCAATCAATTAACAAATCACAATACTATGACGGATGATGCGTTGATTGCAATGAGAATGAATATGGGTTCCGGAGGAGTGCAGCCAAAGATGCATGATGATTGGTATATCGATAAATACGGAGAGAAGTTCACACATTTCATGGTATTTCCAGAAAATCATCAGCTACGAGAGCAACCAAAAGGCATCAAACGAGTACTTGAAGAACATAAGCTATGACCAAAAAAATATTTGTTTAGTGTGCGAACAGTGCAAAAAACATGAAGATTCAGAGAGATTAAACTGTTGTGCACGACAAACCATATCATTACAGCCTGATTTTTGCCAACAACAGTCAATGTTGAAAGAGATAGTAATTGAAGCAGGACATATCTTTGAATGATATCCAAAATTTATTGTGAGTACAACTTTATAGAGCAATACTGAAGTTTTGTAAAGTGGGAGATCTGACGATAATGCAGCTATAATTATGCAGACTCACTGAAAAAGGTTTCAGAAACTTTCGTTAATGTTCCTATAATAACCATTCACAAGTTTGTACGCAAATTATGGAGATACATGGATGTGTATGAAAGAGGATTGGAAGGTAGAACCGCTGAATGGACCATCTGTAAGTATAAATCACATTGTAAGTTGCCAGAGAATATTGAAGTATAATGAATTGAATAGCGTAATCATTCTATTTTACGTGATTCAAATATAATTATTTTATTGATTGAATAAAAAATGTGATCTATAAAATATAATGATTTTATTGGTTGAATAAAAATGTGACCACTTGATCATCAACAAAAAATTGAAACAAATCACGTGATTGTTGAGTCTAGACTTCTGGTACTATATTAATTTAGATATACTTTGTTTTTAATTACTTTTCTTTTTATTCATTTTTTTATTATTTTTAATTTGTATTAATTATCTTTTATTATTATTTATATTTTATACATATCTCATTAAGTATAGCATAACTTGGAGATGTGTCACCTTTAAGATTAATAATTTAGAACCAATCACTCTCTATTTTATTATTAATTTATTTGTAATTCATTTAACATCAATTATATATTTAAATATCTCTGTTCTATACTATAGCTCTTTAAATCTTTTCACTATTTAATAAATAAAGAAATAAGCTTTAAAATTAAAAATTATCTTAATTGATATAATTTATTTACAACAATTAATGAATTTATTTTATTACTTTTCACATAAAAAAGTATTCTTACAACTTGATAGTAGCAGATAAAGATTATTAAAGCTACAATATACATATTTTACAAATATACTTTATACATACACTTTATATATACACTTTAAATACTCATACTCTATATTCATCAACACACATATTATAATGGATCAATAACAATTTATACAATTCATAAATGGATTTGTCTTTTTGTTAAAATAGCAATAAACTCTTACTGATACTATTCAATCTTATCAAAATTAATTGAAAATACAAAATTAACAGCTTCAACAATTATAATAACAACAAGATAGAAATGCTACTGGAAGTGATAATAATTAGAGATGATATAACAAGTACGTGATACTTATTTGTCACCTGTTACAATACATCACAACTCCAAAATTTTATAAATTGCAACTAGTTGCAACTAGGTGATGCTTTATTGTTACTATATTACAATAGTTGCTATATCATCTTTAGTAGTAATCAAGTATCTATCATAAATAATAGTGAAAACAACAATTCAAAAATTCCAGTAAAAATTCCAATTTATAAAGATGAACCAAATAAAAATGTTCTGATTTGGTTACTAAGAATTGAAAGCATCTTTACTGCTCAAAATATTATCAATAATGAAGTAAAAATAAATTATATATCAACTAAACTTGAAGATGCAGTCTTCCACTGGTATCTCAACAAATTGAAAGCTAATGTTAATAATACTAATTTCATCTTTGCTGACTTTAATACTTTTACTCAAGAATTATACAATATCTTTCAATTACTAAATTATCAACAATATTTGAGAAGATAACTTAAACAACTTCATCAAACTGATACAATTCAAGAATATGACACCAAGTTTAGAAATCTTGTTAAACAAATTGAAAATATGAGTGACTTAGATTAAGTTATTTACTTTATTGATGAATTAAAATCAGCAACAAAAATTGAAATAAGCTATCAAGCACCAAAAAATTTGGAAAATGCATGAAAACTAGTTATTAGATATAATACAGCTATATTTAATACTGGCAAATTACTCAATAACAATTCCTTTTACAAAGTACTATTCAAAAGAACTTTACAATTTAGTTGTAATACACCAAATAGTTCTACAAGTACACTCATGGAATTAGATCATGCTGAACAATTCAAGAAAAATTTTATTTCCAATAATTTTAACAATAAAGTCAAAAACTGTTGTTATAAATATGGCAAACCAGGTCACTTTGCTAAAAATTACTATTCAAAAGGCAAAACAAGAATGAACAACATTGAAGAAATTACAAAATTATCTACCAAACAACAAAATGAAAGAGTAAAATTCACTTATATTACTAACAATAAAGAAAAACTATTAAAATTTAATGAAAAATTAATTAAAAAGATGCTTGAATTTTACTAGATAGTGGTGTATCAAAAAATTTTATTGATAAAAAGTTTGTTTAAAAGAATTACATCAAAGCTGAGAAGATATAACCAATTACAGTAGAATTGGCTAATGGCAAGAAAATTATAACTACAACTACAGTCAACATTCAAAACTTGAAATTAAATACTTACAAAATCTCTAGAATCAATGCTCAAGTTCTCAATTTACAATGCTATGATTTGATACTTGGAAAACCATGGTTATTTCATGCTAATTCAACTATCAACTAGAGAAATAACACTCTGACTTTTAACTATAATAACAAATCTATTAAAGTCACAACAGACATTAATTCAAATTCATCCAGTTGTAATTCCATCTATATCTCTTATCAACAATTATTTAATTATTCAAATAATACTAAATAATTTATACTTTCTAATATTGAAGACAAAAAAAAGGTATTAACACCAGAAGCACATAAATAATTCAACAATTTTCAAATATCTTTTCAAAAGAATTATCAGCAAAACTTCCATTCACAAAAGCAATTAATCATAAAATTGATTTAATATCTGAAAGTAAATCATTATTTCATTCAACATATAGATTGTTATTTGTAGAAATGAATAAATTAAAAACTCAATTAACTGACTTGTTGAATAAAGATTTTATTTATCTAAGTACATCACTATTTGGAGCACCAATTTTATTTGTTCATAAGAAAAAAAGAACTTTGAGACTATTAATAGAGTTTTGAAATATTCAAGAGTATTTATAATATTCAAAGGAGAAACTTGAATGTTTTAATAACAATTCACAGTCTTAATAATACTTTATGACTTTAGACTGAATATAAATTAAAGTACAATAAGCACTTATAAGAATTACTTAAAGATTGGTAATAATTGTGTTTTTTTAACGCAATAATTAGACTGCTAAAAAGAGTTCTCAAAATCTCAATATCAAATATAATATATATTAAAAACATCTTTAAATCTTTGAAGTCAAATATAAGATATAATATTTGTATTATTAACAATACGAAGATAAGTATATGAAAATTATAAAAGATAATATATAAAAGGGAAATGAATAAATAATTGCTCATTATTCTATTAATAGCTGGTGCTATATGAGATGTGTAATGCGATCTTTTCTTTTAATTGGTTACTAATCTTTTAACTGTTTTATCATATTGTTTTTGGAGTTAATTTTTTAAGATTGAAGTATATTTTCATGACCCTTGAAATATTGATATATTCTTAAGATTAAAATATATTTAGAAGTAATGTCAATAATGCTTATCTTTTTTTTGAATAATCATCTAGAGTCAGAATATTATCTCCTAGTCAACTTATAATTACTAATAAGATCTAATAGTATTCTTCCAATTTCGTAATAAATTAATAATATTGTATATTTATTATCTTTCAATAATTCTTTATAAATTTCTAATAATCTTTTAGTTAATGATAATCTTGATGGTTGTTCTGTTAATTAATTATTTTTTAATATATCCTTTATATCATTGATTATGTCTTCTTCTAATAGTATTCAAATTTGATTGGTTCTTGTTAAATTTCTCTCAGAAATCAATATTTGTTGAACTGATTCTATTGAACTTTCAAATAATTGTTCTAATATCATATCAATTTCTGGTATTGTAATTAAATCTGAATTTACTTCTTTTTCAAAGTTAAAAAGATTAAAAAATTGATATTGTCTACTAATTCAATTAGTATTTTAATAATGTTCATTAAAAATTGTAATCTGTCATTATTAATTTCTATTTTAACTTCTGGATATAGTTGTTGTAATTTCAAATATAGTTTATTTGTTAATATTATAATATTTATAAAAGACATAATAAGAAAGAGTAAAAATAAATAAAAATATACAAATAAAAAAATAATAAGAAAAAATTAAATTTTTATAAAAGTTTATATATTTTTGATTTTTCAGAGGATATTAAGTTAAAATTAAATACTAAATTAAAAATTAAAATTTAAAAAGGAGCAATAATAAAATAATTATTTTTTTAAAAGATTAGGATTATAGAATTCCTTTGATAGACCATATGATCATGGATTTTCTACATTTCTAAATTCATATAAGAGACTAATTTTCATTCTTAGTTTTCATGCAAGCATGTTGAATTTCACAAGTTGCTCAGTATCTGCTTTTATCCAATAATTTTTTTTTGGTATATTATGAATTGTTCCACAGATTTGACAAGTATGATCTTGAATTAGTCCAGTTTTTTCTAGTGTTAGTTGTTGTTCAACAGGTCTTTTAGATGTAACTATATATCTATTACTCAGTAATGACCAGGAAATATTAGCAGTATTACTATTTTTACTACTGGTTTGCGACCAAACATCAAAATAGATATTGTTATCAATTGAAATTTCTGACTGTTCTCTATAGTTAGAAGTGAAATTGTGTTCTGAAGTATTGTTATCATTATAAGTTTTTTCTTTATTTACTGTTGTTGTTGAAAATCTTCTTTATTATTTATGTCAGTAAGATCAATGACAAATTTTTCTTTAAGAATATATTTTTCTTCGGAAATAATAAATTTTTCTTCAAAAGTAATAGATTTTTCTTCAAAGATGGTAAGCTTTTCCTTAGAATTACAAGTATTACAATTATTGTGAGGGAGTCTTTTATAGTTTCTACACCAATGACAGAAACATGAATGGAGAGTATATTGTCAATTTTGAAACTTTTCTTCTATTTCATTTTCATATCTAATGATTCTTGTGATTTCTACACAAGATTAATATTGTTTTCCACAATGCAGTGATATTTTATAATCTTTTGATTTGCAAATATGTGATACTCAGCTAAGTTATTCTCAAACAGTTCTTTCAGAATGATAGAATTTAAAACAGTAATATTCTTCAGTTGAAATTAATTTTGTTATTTTGAAAAATTTTATGATTCTCGTCCCAAAGGTGATGTAAGGTTTAATCAATCACAAAGCTTAGTTTATTAACTTCTTGATCAGATTAGTTAACTTTAATTTTGAATCACAATCATTAATTCTAACTTATTATCTTTAAGATATAGTTTTAAATGATCTTTATTATAAGGATTTTTTAAAAGTTTTTCATTTATTGTTCTTAGTTAATATGCTCCTTTGTCAAGTTTTTATGAATATAGAATGATCCTTTCTATTTTTGCAAAAATTTTTCATGATGTCAATATTGTATTTTTATCATCTTTATTAAGATTTTATCTCTAATAAAAAATATTTGTGTGTTTTTATCTTGTTAATATGATTTTTTTTGTTTTTGTTGAGATTTTTATATATTTTGATAAGCTAATGTTCTATCAATTTCTAGTTTATTCATTATAATGCAAGCTCATTTGATGATTTTATTTGTTGTTACTTTATCATTATTATCTATTGGTTATAATTTTAGATCTATTGGTGTTATTGCTTGTCTTCTATAGGTCAAGTAAAATAATGTAAACTTGATTGTACTTTGTTGAATAGTTCTATAAGTGAATAGTACTGAAGATAAATAAAAATCCTATTCATCTTTGTGTAATTATACAAGTTTTGCTAATGATTTACATAATATTCTATTTAGTCATTCAACTAATTCATTAGTTTGTGGATAGTATAGTGTTGCAAGATGATGTTTAATCTAATAAGTTTTACATAATATTCTAATTAATTTATTGACAAAGATTATTTCTCTATCTGAAATTAATTCTTTTGAAAATTCATGTCTACAAATAATATTTTCATATAGGAATGATATTATTATTCTTGAAACAGCATCAGGAATTGCTCTTGCTTTTGCTTATTTTGTTTTATAGTTAATAATGACTACTATATATCTATTATTATTGGAGGTAAGTGATAATAGTTCTAGTTAACAATTCAAAACACTTTGAATTATTAATTGGGAAAGCTAAAGAACCAATAGTCAATTTTATTACTCTCTTAGAAGAACAATTTGTTAATAAATCAATATTCATACTTAATTTTAAGCTTAATGAGATTAAATCAAAAGATTTAAATTTAATTAATTTAGAAAAACTATTTGAATTACTCATTATAACTAATGAATTAATAATTAATAATAATAAAAAAGAATCTTCCTCTATACCAATTCAAAAAAAAAGAAATCATTAGAAAAATACATCAAAAAAAATCTAAAAAAAATCTTTTAATTCTGAAATTTAGAAATCATAACTTGAAAAATGAATATATACTGAAAAAATAAAAAATCTTAAAAAATAATTATTTATTATAAGATTGGAAAACTAATTAATAAGTTTTCAAAGAAATATAAATTTTAATAATATAAATTAAAAGGTGAACTTAGTGAATACATATTGGAGAAAAACCTTTTACAATTGCTCAAAATACTTATAAAATATTTGATGATAAAGATTGAATTCAACAATAAAAGAATCCTTTGAATATTACTTAAATCTGATAAATAAAAAATAAAAAATTAAAAAATTCTGAAAGAATCTTTAAAATTTTGTGGAACAAAATCTTTAAAGATGAATTGAATATTACATTTATTTTCAAAAGTTTCTTAATTAATGAATCTTTCAAAAATATAAAAATCTCTAAAAATAATAACAAACTAACAAATTGATAAAAATAATTTATATATATTAATTATTTAATAATCATATAATTATTATTATTTATCATTTTTAATTTAGTTATTTCTATCTTTTCTACCTTTATTTTTTATCTTTTTTATTTTTTCTATTTTTTTATCTTTACTTTCTACTTTTTCTACTTTCTTTATCTTTATTTTTTATTTTTTTATCTTTTTTATCTTTATTTTCTATCTTTTTTATCTTTTTTATCTTTATTTTTTATCTTTTTTATCTTTTTTACCTTTATTTTCTATCTTTTTACTTTTACTTTTTATCTTTTCTACCTTTATTTTTTACCTTATTTATCTTTTCTACCTTTTTTATATTTCTTTTTATAATTTTGTAATATAAATAGTATTAAAATATATTGAAAAATTTAGTATAAATAAGATTACTGTCTTAATACACTCTCTTTCTTATACTTCAAACAAATTAATAAATTTTAATCTTTAATATAATAAGTTAAAAATTATCTTATTGTTATAAAATTAATATTTATTCTTGTATCTTTTTTCATTGAATCAAGTTACCTGGCAAAAATAGTTTGTTAATTGAATTTCAAATCTTGTAATTCAAGTTATTTTTCATAAATCTTGAGTAAGCTCAACAAATAAATGATCAATTAAATGTTTGATTATTGAATTGGTATTAATTGTAATGGTAACAGTAACAGTAATATTAAAAGAAAGTACATAGAAACTGAATACTAATTTATATAGAATTGAATTTTTGATTATTATATTTTTGTTTTTAAATTTGGAAAGATAGTTAAAGTATTTTTTTTGGATAAGCATATTGATTTGCTATAATATTATTTTTGTATAATTATATACTATAACTCTAAATAAGTAATATTTCTTTTAGCAATTTATTTTTATTAAAAGTACATATGACTACAAGTATAGAAATATTAATATTTTAATATTTAGTTAGTAACTCCTATTAGTTAATTGCTTTTTTGAATATACTTTCATAATCTTTCTTTTTATCTTTGATAAAATTCTTTAACAATTTCTGTCAAAATTGATACAGACTTAGATATTTATTTTTGCACTAACTAATTTTATTGGTCTATTTCTCTCTTTCAAGCTATATAATTCTCTTACCAAAAGTAAAGAAACTCTTTATTTAAAGTAATCATAGCATTATTCATTTGAATATATTGTTGTATAATGAAATTTCACATTAATTATTAGTCAAAATTATTATTTAATCTTATTGGATAATTTTGAGAACACAT
>CAJVPL010001458.1:0-13792 GCA_910591945.1 Ambispora gerdemannii | reverse complement strand
TCGAAATTGTAAATCTCAGATTTAGGGTAATAAAAGTATATAGAAATAAGAAAAAGAGAATAAATATGATATTTAGGGTATAAATATAAGATTTAGGGTAATAATAAAAGTGAAATAATTATACAATTGGATAAAAATAATAATAATCAGATGATAAATTATAAAAATTAAGAAAAAGAGAATTTCGCTTAATCAATGAAAGATTATTGAATTAGAGAAATTTATGTTACTATGGTAACAATATATAAATATAATTTACTAACTTAAAAGAATATAATAAATATATACAGATATTACTTTATTTTTTTTTTTAGTTTCAACTTTCAATAGAATTATATCTAAATATATATTAATTTTATATTCAAATTAATATTTTTTAAAATATTTTTACAAGTTTTTAATTTAATAACTTGTTCTTGAGAGCTTTTTTCAATACAATTAATGTATTTGTAAATTATTTTATGACTTGATATTTTGTTAAAATACTTAATAATAGATTTAGATAATCTAATTTATATTATTATTACTTATATAAATCATATATAATTGTTAGAATAGTACATATAATATATTATATTTAATTCATATGATATTAAATTATCTAGAAAATTCATCTTTTGTCTTTTACTAATTATATTATTAATTATATCATTGATTAGTAATTGATTAGTATAGTTTATTTTTGGTATTATAATTATATAACCAATTATATATTATTTATTTATATATATAAAATTAATTAATTAATTATATAAAAATTTTATTTGTTTATTAATAAAATTTTATGTGTTTGTTTTGTTTTGATTTAATAATAATATATTTATAAATAATCATTAAATTTTGAGTTTGTTATATTTATCCAAAATATTATTTAAAAATACTAATATTAAAGAAGTCACTTATTCTATTATTAGTACTTTGTCACTTTCAGCTCTTCCAGAAAATCTTGATAATAAAAATCTTTTGCTATGATATTAAACAAAGCTTCATCGACTAATCAAATATCCTGTTATAGGAAAACATCTTTCAAATATTCTATTTGCACTTGTTATAAAAGTTCTTGAGCAAAGTATTAAATAATTTAAAATAAGAATATTTTTTATTTTTTTAAACATATTAATACTTAATATTTGTCTTTTATTATTTAAATAGCAATTTCTTTAGAAATTATAGATAAATAATAAATTATTCAAAAAGAAGTATTAATCATATATCAGAGTATATTTAAGAAGGATGATTTAATGAGACAGCTGCAAAATTTAAAGAATTTTCTTATATGAAATCTAATTAGATATATTATAAAGCACTTTATTAATATATAAATAATAGAGGTAAGTTGTTCAAAATAAAATTACTTTATTATTAATAAAGTTTCTAATTTATTATTTTATTAAGTGAATTACAAAATTGTGAAAAAAATAAATTATTCAAGAACTTGACAAACTTTCAAGTAAAACATGAAGATCAAATTTATAAATCACATATAATCAAATTCAAGCAAAAAGAAAAAGAATAAAAAGATTATTCTAATAGAATATTCAGATAATACAAAGTTTCAAGAGTTTACTGATAGTAATTCAAATACAGAAGAAAATACACATAATACAAGAATCAGTATGTATTTTAGTCTATTATATAATATATTTCATACTTAAATATATTCTTTTTAAGATATATTATTAGGAATATTATTTAAATTAAATTTTTATGAAGATTTGTCTGGTAATACTAGAAAAAATAATGAAAAAACACTAAAATAAATATTCTTTTTCGATTTTAGTAAATTTACTATTGCTCTAATTATTCTAATATGTTTTCATTATATTTCTAGTACGCTACCAATTGTATCTTTGTAATTAATTAAAGAAAATGCTCTCACAGGCAAAAGGAATTACGAAAATAATGACATAATAACCATATAATTTCCAGTAATGAAGAAATTTGCAAAATTGATATAGTCAAGCACAAATTGAAAAGTCTCACAACAATACTACATTATAAACAATCATTTTCAACTTATCACAGGTTAACAATGGATATTTGCTTTGTAAGTATAAGATCTTTATTTTTTGTAATCGATTAATCACTAATAATTTAATAGGATCCAGCAAGAAAATAACTTCACAAAAATTTTTAGAAGTTGGAATCATAAATAATCTGAAGTATTCAATGAAATCCAATCTGTCCTACAGGAAAAACAGCAAGAATTATGATAAAAAAGGGGATCAGTGAAGGCATAGGGTAGAATAATTATTTGGTCATATGTAGTATAAATAATTGAATATATAAGAGATATGAAAGCAATTGTATCTGAAAATTATACATAATATATAAAAGTTATATATGCAATACATATAAAATGTGTTTGTGATTTTCAGAGTTGTATCCAGAATTTTACATAACACAAATAACTTTATATAAAATGAATCTGAAATGTATAAAACATATGCACGAGATATTTTGGAGATGCGTATGGAATATATATGATACGTATCAGTATTTTTCTGAAATTATATATTATTTGAATCTGGAAAACATATGGAATTTTAAATTTTGTATAATAATTCTGTACGTATTTGTATGAAAAACACGCCCATTTGTATACGGAACTAATTCATGACACATTGCTAATAAATTACTTACATATTGCGTAAAAGAGTACAAAAGAAGATATTATACAAAGTGCTTTATATTATATCTTATACATGTACAAGTTTATAAATTAAAAAAGAAAAGATATATAAAGAGGTGACAAAAAATTAAGATGATTGTTAAAATCTTGATATTTGAAGATAATATAGTTCTATAATAGTTGATTTTTTATTAATATAATAATCTTTCATATAATAATTAAACTTATTCACCAAGTCAAAATTTATAATATTTTAAAATATTTTATAAGAAATATAAATCAAATTTTATTCATGAACTTTGAATGAAAAATTGGTTATAATATCAAGTTTTATCATTATAAATACTTATAATAAAAAATGTTCACAAGCTTCTATTCTAGATATTTATAAAGATTTGCATATTAATTTATGAAATGTAATACAAAATGTAAAAATCCTTTTCAAACACATCTATATCTCAATATAAAATAATGTATCTTCATTTCATTAGCTATTTTCATTGGCTGAAAATATAATTAAACTTTAAATATAGTAAATAACTATTAAGCTTAGCTAATGAAAATGAAGATAGTATGGCAAATACATTATTTTATATTAAGATATAGATGCATCTTGAAAAGGATTTTTGCATTTTTGTATTACATCTCATAAATTAATGTGCAAACTTTTATGAAACTTTACAAATATCTAGAATAGAAGCTTGTAAACATTTTTTATTATAAGTATTATAATGTTAAAACTTGACATTGTAACCAATTTCTTATTCAAAGTTCATGAATAAAATTTGGTTTATATTTCTTATAAAATATTCATTGTGTACAAAATGCTATATAATTTTACTATATTATAAATTTTGACTTGGTGAATAAGTTTAATTATCATATGAAAGGTTATTATATTAATAAAAAATCAACTATTATAGAACCATATTATCCTCAAGTATCAAGATTTTAACGATCGTCCTAATTTTTTGTTACCTCTTTGAACGTATATCGATATAATTAAAAATGAGTTTCATTACGTATTATGTATTGTATATTGGAATAATAATAGATAGTACATGTATGTACTTTTTATAATTAAGTTTGCCGGATCGAATTAATGCACATGACCTATACATTCAATGATTGGCTGAATTCTGCATAACATAACACCATTGTTATCAAAACAAAAACAAATGTGGTTTGGCCCAGCAAAATTCTGGCTGGGACGAAAAGAAGCGCCAAATACTCACTAAAAACACCGCCATGAAATCAAATTGGATTCTGATCGCAACCTGGAGAAATTCGCAACACCAGCGAAACGAAAATGGCGGACAAACTCACTCAAAACAACTAACAGCTTACGCGACCGGTTTCCAGTTTTGTTTCGTACCAAGTTTCCTGAATGCGAGTATTTGGTTTCTTTCATTGTTAGATGTCTAGTTTTTCATTTCGTTGGTGCCGTCGAAAATTTCGACTAGTTTCCGGTTTGGTCTCGCACCGGTCCGTATTGCATCGTTGAACGCCCACATTTCTGGATTGGTGGAAATAGTATCCAAAGTCGGCGCATGAAAAATCGCAAAATGACGGACGGATCGTGAGGCAACGAGATCTCGCCGATCATCAGATTTTTGCGAACTCGGGTTCGTTTGATTCGCCTAATCAAGACGAACATACTTTGTATTCGGACCACAAAAATTGGTTGGATATTGGGAGAAATATAAGCATCCAAAGTTGACTTATTTTTCTGGAACCACCGGTGTTGGTTAGGGTTAGTAAGGGTTCCCGGGTGTCCAGTTTCTCCGTGTTGGTTTCGTCGCGACCGGATCTAGTGAATTCTTTGGTGAATATTTGCTGAAATGGGGGTCTTTGGGTGGAAGTGCTCTTGAAAAATCAATTTTAACAATATCAACAAAATTTTTAATTGCTTGATTATACTTTTAATGTGGGTTTATTCAAACGCTATATAGTATTTTTATTGGCTATTCAATTTTGGTCACATGGTTGCAATCCGGATCGGATTTAAAACTACACGGCTTTAACGGACCCCCCAAATCAGGATATTAGGAAATTTGATTCGGGAAAACTGGTCATTAATGCAGTACAAGGGACAACACAACTATCGATCTCATTTATATATCGATATGTAACGATAATATCTATTGTAATCTCTCAAAACTTTCTGATTAAAGAATGTCAGGTGACTAATAACGTTACGCATAACAAACTGAATGGTGGTTACACCACGACTTTGATTGTAAGTTTTCTCGTTAACAGCAACGGAGTCTCAATGGTTTAAAATAATGTATACTATTTTAATTTTTTAACAAAACTAGATTTCAAAGAATATTTCTTATCTATAATTAGCGTTAGAGAAAGAAATTCAATTTATCATTACAATAAATTTTTGACTACGGTCGCGAAATTTGAGCGAACCGTATCAGGTTACTAGTAGTCAGAGTACAGTGAAACAGAAAAAAGAAAAGAAGTCCCACCGTTATGAAATTACTAAACTTAGTACATGTACCACACAAAACATTGCGATTCAGAAAACATAAAGTACATGTACATGTACATGTACTTCATTCTTTCACGGTCTGCTTTTTCATTTCCAAATTATAAACTTTTATATTTGAAGTCTAACGTAGCTGAAAAAATAATGTCTTTTTCAAATGAACCACTTCAAATTTACAATCAACAACAACCACCACCACTTGCTTTCAGTGGTAATAACAATTACAACGCTAATAACAATTATAACGCTAATAACAATTATAACGCTAATAACAATTATAGCGCTAATAACAATTATAATGTTAATACACCTAATTTGAGTAGTAACATGAATCCGCAAGTTAACATGAATCCGCAAGTTAACATGAATCCGCAAGGTAACGCTTTCATAGTTCCTTCGCCGTCGCAGCCATCTGTACCTGTTGGCGAAACAAACATGCAGCATATCCCACTTTTGCAACAACCATTCTACTATAACGGACAACCCTCTATGAAAACACATTATTTAATGTGGATTTTCGTTGTTTGTTTGTTGGCTATTATGATTGGTTAGTATTATATCTGTAGCCAGTAATTATTTATGTTTAATATACATCTTCATTTTTTCAATTTTTAGGTTTGTCTGTTGGTCTCGCTAAATGGAAAAAAGATTACGACGATCTTCGTGATGGTAGGTCACATTATTCTACTCGGTATCTTTCATTAATTGTGGGGGATCATGATGAAAAACGGATTATGGTGAAAGTTTTGGCCAAAATTGTGCGGCTCATTTGGCTAGAATTATCGACAATTTCTTATAATAAAAGAGCAAATTTTGAAAATAATGATAAATGCATAAAATATATAAAATTAATTTTGCAATAATGTTTAGATTGCTAAATACTATATAAATTTATGAGTATAATTGTTTATTATAATAGATATTGCCAATTTTACCATACTCCGTTTTTCATCATTTAATCATCTAAATTAATCATCATTTTATCTCTTAATAGCGCTTTGTGGAATCCTGGATGAGTTATATAGCAAAAGCTACTACAGCTACGGCCGCATATCTTGTTAAACTACGTGATTTTATCGTTATACGTTTTTCCTCTTAACGTTAATCTAAATGTGTGATTACTCCTCCCTTCTTTTTTAGAATTTAATTCCTTAAATTTTATTTGATACATGTATAACGAAATAGATCAGAAACGGTTATAGTAGAACCAAATATCCTAACCATTTCATTATATCGAGATTCGATTATATCGATATGTAATTATTAGTATAAATTTAATAAAAATTAGGTGTAAACCCACTTAATCATTCAGATTCGTTGAGATTTTATATGATGTCACTAACAATATCGATATTTATAATCAAAATTGTCTTGATTTTTTTCCTCAATAAATTGAGGATCGATGTCTGGGACGTGCGAAAAAGAAGTGAAAGTTTTACCTTATTGGTATCCTTTTGAAGGTAACGGTAAAACAAATTGTGTTTTCCTCATTTTTCTCATATTTTTTTTTAATAAAAAAATGAAACTTGAGACTTAGAATTGGACTATAGTTAAAATGCTCTATAATGACTTAATATATAGCGAAGAAATTTCACGATACAAATATATATTAAACATATAAAGTCAGTATTGGATCGGGAACTTTGACTGTACACAGTGAAATTTGAAATAGAAAAAATCCGTAATAGCAAGCCTTTACTGATAAATATCTTTTGTCATGTAGGGTTCGAGATTTTAGTTCCGTTATGTCGAATATCCGCTATATCGAGTTTCACTGTGTTCTTATCATTATTAACACAACGTACATTTATGTGTTTTCCAAAACAAACTCTAGGTGTAAAGAAATTTCTGGTTTATAAAAGGCAATTTATACAAATAAAATAGGGACCTGATAGAAATCGCTTGATTTGTAAGTGGGTGGGGTCAGCTACATTATCAGGTTTCACATGTATTTTGAATCACATTTATCACATCACATAGAAAAGGTTAAGCTAGTTGTTCGAACTGGAATCCCGTCTAGAAGTTCCCTTGGTGTCTGATACATTTAGAATTACTGTAATATAAATGCATACTCTCTTTTAATGCATGATATGACTCAGTTCCAAACTTATAAGATCTTTAATTATTTACTCTCTTTAAATAGAGTATGCACTCAGAGATTTCCGTACTTTTTTTACAGGTATCTATCAAAATATGCATTTTCCACTTGTTATTAACCAGATAATAATCATATTTTTTCGACCAGTGTCTTTCTCTATAAAAAAAGCAAGATTCTTTTTCTAGAAATTTTAAAATCTTTTCAGAATTCAGGAAACGTTCCAAAAAATTTAATCTGATAAAATCTCACTTCTGATTTTTAACTGGCTTTATCAGGTTTAGATTAGGTTAATATGTAATAATTATTTATTATAATACTAAAAATATCATTAGAAATCATAGCACAGGAATAAATATAATTAATTATACATATTTACTTATTTTTATATTTGGTAATTCCAGCATTAATTCAGCTAGTTTAGAACAATTTAGGAATTTAGAACTTAAAAAATTAAATTATTATATATAAATTAAATTAAATAAGCTAAACTAATTTAGAACTATTAGAATTTATAAAAAAATTAAAAAATTATAATAAATTTAAAAATAAAATAATTTGGTTTGGACTAAATAATTTAGGTTGAATTACTAATTTAGCTATTCAATTAATTAATATATTTATCCAATTAATTAATATATTCAATTATTAATTAAAATATAATAATATAATTATAATAAGATAAAAAAATTATATTCAATTTTATTATATATAGTGACAATTAAAAATAATGTAATAATATCAAAATTTATTAATTAAATATAGTAAAATATGAATTTTTTTCTTTATATAAAAGATTTTTAATTTTATTAATAAATATTTTTTTATTTTTATATTAAATAAAGATAATATTACATATTTTCACATATATTTTTTTCAGATTTTTAGCTTTAATCTGATAAAGTTATTCTAATTACATATAAAATTAATTATTTTTTTATAATTAAAACATAAAAAAAATAATTAATTTTATATGTAATTAGAACAGATTTATCAGATTAAATCTAAAAAATCTGAAAAAAATATATATTAAAATATGTGATATTATTTTCATTTTAATATAAAAATAAAAAATATTATTACATTATTTCTAATTATTATTATATATTATTATTCTAGTTCTTTTAATAGTATTTATATAACAGAAAAACTTTAATGAACCTCTTTTTATAATTATAAAAGGAGATAGTAGATTAAGTTAAGTTTATTATTAAGAAAGTTATATATTATAATTATAATAGGTTCAAGATAATTTTATTAATAAAGCTTCTTTATTATTATACTTTTTACTAATAATAATTTGTTTAACACAATATAATATAAAGTTATTAGTAATTTATTAGATATAATATTATTACAGTATTAACAGTAAATTCAAAGAAAAATCTGAATTTGAAAAATAATTAAAAATATCAAAAATCTTTAAAAAAAATAATAATCTCTAAGTAATAATAAAAATAATATATTAAATATTTATTTTATTACTTTTTTATCATTTTTCATTATTTTTCATTATTTCTCATTATTTTTCATTACTTTTTTATTATTTTTCATTACTTTTTCATTATTTTTCATTATTTTTCATTATTTTTATTACTTTTTATTATTAATTATTATTTTTTATCACTTTTTTATCATTTTTTATCATTTTTCTTTAGTTTAATTATTTTTTATTATTTTTCATCACTTTTTATCATTAATCATTTTTTTATCATTTATTTCATCATTTGTTATTCTTTTATTATTGGTTAGATAGTTATTATTATTTGAAATTATATTTTCAAAAAATATATAAATAAAGATACCATCTGAGTTTTAATTTGACATGTTGTAACTAAAAATAAAAATTTCTCTTAACTCTTTCAAACTCTTATATTTTCTTTATATACTTTAAATCTATAAGTTATCTTATATTATATTAAATCTATCAAATTGCTAATAGCTTTATATTATATTGTATTAAGCAAATCACTATTATTGATTTTAGGTTTTAAATTATATTGTACTGAACAAATTGCTATTATTAGATTATTGAGCTTTATATTATATTATGCTAAACAAATTATTATACTAGAATTATTGAAATTGAATTATAAATATTTTACTTTTTATTATTTGAATTTTTAATTATTAACAAATATTTCTCATTTATAAGAAGAATAAAGTAAAAGAATCTTTGTTATTGTTATTATTATTACTAATTTTTGTCTTAACTTTGGAAAACCTTATATAAATTATCCTTTTGAATTCTTTTTTATACACTTTCTTCTCTTTGATCTTTGCTTTCTTATAACTTTTCTATATTATTATTATTTTTTAAATAAACAAAATTTCTATAAAAATTGATATAGGTTTTAGATACTCTTTCTTTTTATTTTAATATTTTTATCAGTCTATCATTCTCCCTCAATTCAGATTTGAATTTGTAAGCTAATTTAATGATTAGTGAACAAACTTGTAACAATATGATATAAAATTACTTATATATAAGATTTGAAGTATATAAAAAAAATAAGAAAGATAAAAGATATTTAAAAGAAGATTTTTGTTAAGAGAAATTTTTATTTTTAGTTATAATATATCAAGTTAAAATCCAGATGGCACTTCTATTTATATATTTTTTAAAAATATAATTTCAAATAATAATTATCTAAAAGATAAAATTACTAATTAAAAAAATATAATAAAAGTAAAAAGTAAAATAAAAAATAAAATAAAAGTAAAAAGTAAAATAAAAGATAAAAAGTAAAATAAAGATAAAATCAAAGATAAAAATAAAATAAAAGATAAAAATAAAAGATAAAAAAGTAAAATAAAAGATAAAATAAAAAATAAAAGATGATAAAAGATAAAAGATAAAATAAAAGATAAAATAATTTGAAAAGTCTTTGTTATTATATGAATATTTTTGAATATTTTATATTTTTCAACTATTTTTGGAATTAATGATTTTTATGTTATTACTATAATAATAATATCTCTTAAAACTAGCTGAACAAAAATATAATATTACTAAAAAAGAAGCTTTGATTATAGTTTGAATTATATTATAATTTTAATATTAATAACTTTTAAAATTATAACTAATTACAATATTTTGTACTGGCTTTTTACTAAATAAAGGAAACCAATATCAAAAATCTCTCAATAAATTACACAGTAAAGTCAATATAATGGATAATTAATATAGCAGATTTGATCTATAACAGACTATTTTTCAGAACTAGCTATAAATAGCATTATCTAAATTTTGTCTGTTATAGTGGATCCATCGATTTACCAGATAGCATGTTAGGAATGGAGGGATCCATTATATCGACTTTCACTGTGTACAATAATAATAGAATATAACTTTATAATTAATTATTGACTTGGATGAGTGAATCAAAATGCTGATATCTTATCCTGAATAAACTTTGCTGGTCATTAATATTATTTAACCAACAAATATTATTAAATATAAATTTAACAACTTACTACAGAAAGTAACACTTGTTATAAAATTTTAGATATATATTTGATTTATTTCATTTTGCTTTTATATGGTGCAGGAACTCTTAAATTAACAATATATTTCATATTAAAAATTCTTTCAAATTCTTAACGAAGAAGTAAATTCAAAATCTAACTGGTAATATTATAGAAAAGAAATTTCTTGATAATATTACCAGTTAAATTTTGGATTTTACTTCTTAATTGAGAAGTTGAAAGAATTTTCAACATGAAACATATTGTCGATTTAAGAGTTCCTGTACCATACATAAAAATTTTGTTTATTATTAACTAATACATTATATGGCTTCGATTCCTTATGGCATCGAACTTACACTAATTCTTATGACTAATAACAAAGAAGGCCCGCAAGAAACTAAAATAAAGGTTAAGCCACAAATTGCCAAATAATTTAGGTTATTTTCAAAAGGATTTAAAAGACAATGAGTTAAAAAAAATGAAATGAAGCCCAGATTATTTTAATTCAAAATTTCCTTGGGATTTGGCTGATTTTCAGTTTTCGTATTTTTGTAATGTGCGTAGATTCATATTTATTTAAAATAGCTGTCATAACGACCTTCTCTCATACTAACATTTTATTACACTTCATTCAAAGCAGTCTTGAGCTTGTTCACAGTTTTAAAAAGCTTTTACACTTTAGAATATTGTTCTACAATGGTTCTAGATGTTTTCTATGAAGCCAGGTCTGGGAGAATACGTTAATTGTTCATAATCATTAATATTCTTCTCGTGAACCTATTTCATGATCTTTTTAGAATTAGGGTTAAGGTTAAGCTGAAACGCCATATTTTTCAAATTAATGAGCATAATAAATATATTATGAAAGGATGAAATTACCTTAGAGAATCTTCGGGTAAAGATTTTTTGTTGAAAATGTCACGAAATGGCTTAGGTTGTCTTTTTTTGGCTGCTTGGAAATGTGCATTGTTTTCTTGCTTGTTAAGAGCTTGTGACCTTCCAAACCCCTGGTAAATTTTCTTTTTTTCCTATTTCGTTTGTATTCGGTAAGAGACCATTATCCCGTCATCGGGTCACGGCTCATTTTTCTTGCAACTTGCACGGCACTCAAAACCCAATAAAAATTACCATTTTACCCTCGTCAAAGTCGGTCAACTGGAGGCCGTGTGTGTTATATTTAACAAATTTTGTCCAGTGTATATTTAAAATTCGAAGAAATAAAAAAAATTGCAGTTAACAATAAAACTCCACACATTTAAATTTATGATGATGTTGCACATCCAAATCGGGCGTTACTTTCTGTGGCGACTGTACATGTAAAAACTTACTAATTAAAAGCATTTAATGGCCAAATTAAATAAATTAATGTTTGCGTAATAAACCACAAGGTAAGTAAGCTATCTATTTAATTTATATCTGATTAATATGTAAATTACTGAATTATAATTATTTAACAATAAGGTAAATGATTATGAAATTTAGTATTGTCCAAACACTTTCAGGTAAGTGTATGTATGAATAGATGTTATTTAGCATTAAGCTAAAATATCCAATAAGTGATACTAAATGCCTTCCTCGAGAATATAAATTTTGTTTTCGTCTGTGATGACTTTCTGTTCAATTGCGACGTCTATTAATTGCAAGAATTCAGCGTTTTGCTTAAGATTAAGTCTTTCGACCTCCAATTTCGAGAATTCCAGAAGCTCTTGGGTACTTCTATAACCCTAAAAAATGACGTTAAGTATATTCGCGTGATCAGTTCATATCGTAAAGTAACTTAAGAAACAGCAGAACAATATAATGAAGCATCGCACAGTACATCAAAAGCTCTTGCGATGGCTTTTTCAGCAGCTTTCTTGATTGAGTCTGGTGTCTTGCCATCGCTGATTTGCTGAATCAAGGGAACAGCTTTCTCAAAGACAGTATTATTCTGTTGGATAATTGAGGTTAACATTGCCATATAGGCGAGCACAAGCTCTTTTCCGGCTTGAGATTTTGTCAGTTTCATCTGCGTTATCAATTCGGCGATCTTGTGTTGGTGCTCCAAATCCATCCTTTTCTCTTCAAATGCATATCTTGTCTTCACCTCATCTTTACGGATATCAGCATTCCTCTTACGAGATTCGTGTTTATTGTTCTCCTTTTCTTTGAATGCACTCACGATGCTGTGGACACTCTCGGAGTTGCCCATATCTACACAAGATAAATGGCCAATCTATGTTCACATTTCGTAATAAGTTGGAGAAATGAAACAGTGATGAGAACTACTTACCGGAATAAAATATTGAAATATCACAAATCGAATTATTGTTTATTCACACGTCGTTTAGAGAACGAATATCTCCTAAGAAATAGGTATTCATGCAGTTTGGATTTCTTCCAATTTATAATGAAACATTCTTAAGACTTCGATTATATTGGCCAAGTGTTTTCTTTGTCCCTATACTGTATATGGATAGAAATACCCCGTGTCGATATGATGCAAATATTTAATGACAAAAACAAAGTCATTTTTATTTTGTAAATGAGAATGAACGATAAACCAAGTTTTTCTTGTTTTTAAATGAAACTGGGTTAGTTTCTATGAAAATACTATGGAACAAAAAAGGTCAAATTTCTATGAGAAAAATCGCAAACCACGCAGTTTCTTGGCAAAAGGATGTAAGAGAAACAAAAAAGGCTAATTTCATGAGGAAAATCGCGCAGAAAAGCAAACGCGCGCAGTTTTTGAACAAAATCATTTATTTCTAAATGAAAATGAGAACAAAGAAAATTAAGTTTCTGCGAGAAAATCGCAAAACACTAAGTCTTTGTCGAAATTATATGAGAAAACAAAAAGGTTAAGTCTAGTGTTACGAACGGTTCGGTTCATTTTAGAAACCGAACCGGATCTGTGAAGATCGGCAATGAAATTATGTCAGCTCAACTCACTCAAGGCATGTCACTAATGAAAAAGTAACGAGTGAGCAACAGAAAAACTTATAGACATCACGCTTCACGAACTCGAATAATACAATGGTTCACACATGTAACCGAACACGAAAATTAACTTTCTAGCATTTTTATTTCCATGACTATTAGTTTGGACAAAATAAAA
>CAJVPL010001457.1:0-13801 GCA_910591945.1 Ambispora gerdemannii | reverse complement strand
GTTTATTTAAATTTCATAAATTTTTAGTCGTTAGTTATTTAAATATCGGTTTTAAATTATTTGCATCGTAAACAGTCAAAAAAACGCATCATGTAAAATTGCATCGATCATTACTACGTATTTCAATTTAATGATTATTACGTAACTAAATAAAGAATTATATTTACATGTTTTGCAACATATGTAATGTTATTGAATTTACAATTTTATTTTTGTGTGATGCAAAACATTTGACGGCCACTGTAGTAATACATGTATTTGTATTTAAAAAATCGCATAATTTACTCTTTCGCATCGCATAATGAACAAAGGTTTGACCCTGACTTGTCGGGTTAGATTAAATTTAGAACTCGTGTTATTAAAATGATAAACCCGACTCGATTTACAACTCGGGTCGGGTTAAATAACCCGGGGTTGGTTCGACCAGCTCGGAGCACTAGATCGTAGTTATAAATATTGATAACGATATGTTGATGACGATAAATCTGGTATTGCAGGTATGAAAAAACTCGTTGTCATCCTAACTTTGTACGTAATTAGTGTGCGTTTGCGTACGATTCTTTTGGATGGCCGTTCTTCCGTTTATTAGCAAGTCTGTGAAAATCCACTTTCTTAAATTGCTTCTTAACGTTAATAATTCATTTTTTAAATTACTATCATATTACGTATAATAAAATAACTATCACTTACAAAAAATATCAATCTTTGTAATAAATACTTTTAAGTGTACTTTCATCCCAAAATTTAAATACTTTATTTAAATCACTATTTTCGAGACCAAGTAGCATTTTGATTTGTTCACCTTTACGTAAACTGATTATCAACGTTGCTTCCCACGCTTTTTTTCAATTCTCTTTTTTTCAAGCGACTACATATAATGCAAGCGTCTATTAATAAGCGGAAAGCGGACACCGTCGTACCAGTCGCAAATTCGGCAAAGTTATCACGACAGGCACGTGCACGTAAAAATAAAAATCAGAGACATGATCAAGAACAAATTGCAACCCAACACGAACCGAAGGTTGATACAAGCTCTCCTATGAAATCCACGGAAGTCACTTCGATAATAAATACTGCTGATATAATTTTTGACCCGACCGAGTAAATATTGTCGTTAATTTTATAATATAGACTTCTTTGCGCTAGATTATTTTTGTGTTGATAAGACGGTTGCCTTAGTTATTTGTATGGGTTTGTGGAACAGAACGGAGCCATGATAATCCTGTGTTCTGGCGAAGGTAATTCGTTTGTTCCGCAAAAAATATAATTTAGTTGCTGAGCAAGTCGTTTAGAGATAAGTCTTTGATTCAGATTTAATATTTTATTTATAATTAAGCACCGAACCCAGCATGCTACTCGTGGCCTATGTACTCGTGATAAGGTTGATTATTTGGAGAAAGAATGGACAAGCATTCCTCTTTCCCCTACGGATCGTAATTCATCTAAAGAAACTAAGACTCGACAAGAAATTTCAACAAAAGATCTACTAGTTGAGACATTAATCCGTGAAGCGAAATCGGCTAGTAATAATCCTCTCGAGTTACCTGAAGTCCCTCCTGATTTTCTAATATTACTTGATACAGATATCATTAATGGGTTGGGTTGTAATGGCTCGCGGAGCAAGGGTGTTAATGTGTCTGAATCGTCCATCGATAATGTGAATAAAAAATTGTGGATTGCTTTTGGACGGTGGTTGGGTTTGGAGGAACCAATTAAAAGACGAAATGTACGACGGCACCTCAAAAATTTGTGGAGAAAACTTAGACATGCTTTCGACCTTCAAGAAATTAAGGATTTATATAGCGTTTCTGATATTGCTACCGCACGTAATACCCGAAGAGAAAAAATCCAACTTATTATATCGGCACGTCACAATTTTTACTCGTTGGATGGATTTTCGTTATATAGTAAAACCAGAGTGCATTGTAGACCGGAATAATCGAACCTTAATCCATTTGGAGTATCTCGATGATCATACCGCTATAACACGAGCAACTAATCCAGTGAACGAGTATTACTTTCACACTTTAGACCATCCCTCGCATCGAAGCGATGAATTCTGGGCAAATTTCATCGAACATTTCGGCGCATATACATTATATAACCCCTCCCCTATACTAGCTCTAACACCGCCAGTGCCCATAACACCGAACACCAAAAATGCGTAGATAATTTGCTTCGTGAGCTGTACCATTATCAAATTGCGTTAACCGATTTGTCAAGGACTATTATAAGAGTTTGTACGAGAAGCTTAATGAATTAAAGTGGGGACCGTTTGCACCTCGACCTTTCGGTATATTTCCAATGATCGCGATCAACTTTAATACGATTAGCGATTACCACTGGGACGAGCACGATGAGCCGAATTCTCTTTGCTGTTTAGTCGCCTTGGGTGATTTTGAGGGAGGAGAACTATGCTTCCCTCAACTCCAGATTATTGTACCACTTCGTCCAGGACAGGTCGTGGTATTCTCCTCGCGTCTCTTATTACACGGCAACCTTCCCATCATGAGAGGAATTCGTCATAGCGTCGTGTATTTCGTACATGCTTCGTTTTTTCATAATTTACGGGATTTTTCACAGGTTTACACTGATCTCGAGAATGATGCTTGTGGGTTAATTGTTTCAACGATCCCCCAGCAAGATCTCAATGATGCACGAGATCTGAATAGCCGGATCAGACTCGATAAGCCGAAAGCGAATCAAACTCAAATCCCACCCACATCCACTGATCGTAGACGAGGGTATATAGGTAAGTAATACTGTGCATAGCAAAGCTTTGGCATAAGCCGACATTTATGAGACGAAAAAGATCAGTTATTAACAATGATGCTTTCTCTAGATTTGACGCGTGCTCGACGAGGATTGAAGGCCGAGGATCCAATACCCGACGAATCATAATGCAATGGTGAACCGGACGCGAAAAAAAATGACGGGTATAAAGTGCCAAAAAATAGATTGAGGGATATATGTGGGTTTTATCAGGTATAACGGGTTACATCCCAAAATTTTTGTATATAAATTTATTTCTTCGGCACTATATGTCGGCTCACGTCGAAATTTATTTGTATTTTCAGTCTACTCTCACAACAGTGAAAAGTGTAAAAATAAAACAGAGCTTTAACAAGGGAGGGTTCAATCAGCTCCTGGACCTGCCTCAAAAGGCGATGACTGTCCCTATACTTCAAGCTCCACTCTGTCGAACCTTCTATATTTCTCACCCGCTAAATATCCCAATGTATCCTTTAATTTACTTTATCCGGATCATAGAAAATCTTTGCTCTTTTGTAGTCCTAGTTATTTAGTTATCGTTACTAGTATCTTGAGTAAAGGTGCTTTCTTCATTTACCGTCACGTTAACACGTTTCCCCGAGCTCCGTCTTTGTCGCGTAGGTTCCTCTTAGAGATCTTCGTGGTGGCTGTTGAGAGAAGAGATAAGTGACTTTATTTTTTATGGTGACGTGATGAATTTTTTTCACTTATCACTAGACGTATTCATTGTGGTTAACAATCTGTAAAATAGTCTTGATATATTATTAATAGGTGGAGAGGTACAAATACAATACTATTTGACGAGCTGTTAAGTCCTAGAGCCAATGTCCTACTTAAAAAGAATAGAATACGCTTTTGCGATAAAAAAAAAGCGTGTAAAGCAGAATGAATGGTAATTGATATGGGGTTATATATATGACAACGATCACCATTAGAAAAACCGTCTTTAAAATTGCCTTTCAAATCAGTTATATTAAATGAAACACTAAAAAATAAAAAAATCATTATCTTTTTTTGTTAGAAGATATATCAAATTGACTTAACTTTACCTGTTGATATTTTCTCAATAATGGGATATTTGTATCTCGCCATTTTTTTTGGTGTTCTGTTTCTTTTGTGAGTCACTACCTACGAATCTGAACCCATTCAAATTCTCTTCTAAAAATCCCTTCCCTTTACCATTATACTAAATGATATCGATATAGGAATTAGAAATCACTTAGTCTATTCACTCTCCCAACTCATAAAATCATTATTTGTATACAAAAACAACAGAATGAAAAATATTGTTAATTTTTATTTATTCATATCAATATCATAATAATTGTTCGACTTAATCAGTTGTATTTTGAAATCAAATTAAAGAAATTATTCTTTTTGAAATCAAAATAACATTCATATATAAAAAGCTAAATAGTTAGATAAAAATAAAATAATATGTACGCGAAATTATTTGTAAATAGAAAATAAATTGAATTATTATAAATGTACGGAAATATAAGAAATAAACTGAATTATTGTAAAATGTACGAATTATATAAATGAGTATGAATGATAAAACATTAAAGTAATTATAGCAAGAAATTAATTGAATGATTAAATCAATAATTGAAATATTATCTTAATTATATAATTGATTAATCAAATATTTCCATTGCTTGGAACACTCGGCAGCATTATGAGTTTGAATGCGTGTTGCAATATCAATCCATGAAGGCTCAGCCAAATCTTCAAGAACACTATTTACTAATATAATATTTTCATCTGTTGTCCATTTTTCCAGAGTTGAATTATTGTTACTGATTTCATCCTTATCGTTATTGTTATAAGTATCAATATCTTGACCAATAGAAATTATTTCTGTTGTTTTCGGAACTTCTACTAAGGAATTATCCAATGAAAAAGATGATGAACCCATTTCTACTATTTCTGGAATTGAGGAACTATCACGTGGTGAAGTTGATGAACTATCACGTGGTGAAGTTGATGAACTATCACGTGGTGAAGTTGATGAAATCATTTCAATTGTTTCCGTAATTGTTACTAAGGAATTATCATGTGATAAAGATGACGAAGTGCTGTAATTAGAAGACTGCAGATTATCAGATTTTCTACGCTTATGAGATCGTGAAGAACTAATTTTATAATTTGGTTGATTTATCATTGGACGAAAATAATCATCATTTTCAGATGATGAGACATTGATATTATTATTATTACTTTGATAATTTCGTTTTTTTATTCTTGAATTATAAATAGAAACTTTGGATAAGGATATATTATCATTGGTTTGATGATTATTTTGCGAAGAATTTGATGATGAAGCTAAAGGTAATTCTTAAAATGGTAAAGATTAATAATATAAAAGTTAAATTTATTAATACAATCTCTATTATATTTAAAAGTATTTGAAAATTATTGTTACCAATAAATTCATTATTCAAGACTTGTTCAAGATAATCATTAATAGAATTGGATGGTGATGATTGTTGATATTGTGAAGATTGTTGTTCATTATTACTTTCTTTCGTAATTTTCTTGATCTGCTCATTGAATCCTTTAATAGATTGTTTAACAAATTCATATGCTTCAATATTACCCCATACTTTTTTTAATAATTCCTATAATAATACAAAATTAATTAATTAGTATATATTTTTAGTAATATAATTATTAATATCAAGAAAATATTCAGAAAATTAAAAAAACTTTGAATTTGATCATGATTCAGTAACTCTGTTCAATCACCAGTATCTGGCCTTTACCGAGGTAAGTGTGAACTTATTTTTCAAGTATGGGTTATTAAAACGCGTTGTCGTTCACCAACCAGTATCTGATTTTTTTACTGAGTAACCAACCATTCAATAATCAAATTCAAAAATATATATATTTCATCATTTAAATATTAATGTTAATAATAAAAATAAAAATATTACTTAACTCCAAATTTCTTTGCATTCTTTGCATCTTTTTCATTTTGACATACTTTACTAATAGTCGAATTTAAATTTTGTTTACTTTTATCTGGTTCGATAGTTTTTAGATAATAAGCAAATCGAACAAGGACAGCTAATCCTTCATATTCCTCTAAAAATTTAGAAAATATTTTTTCTAACATATTAAAGAAGAAAACGCGTGTGAATACTGGACTGACTGGATAAATATATATAGCAATTGATCATTAATTTTAGCCAATGAAAATTTGCCATGTGTTATTATCAGATTGAAAAATTTGCCATGTGTTGTGAGAAATCAATTCAGATTGGATTTATCAATCTGTTTCGAATCGGATTGTGGTTTTATTCACGTAATTTATGATACATGTTCGTTTATTACAAAAAGAACATATAATCGCCACGCAATTGAGTTCTGTTTTGTTGCTGATGGAAGCAACGTCTTCTTGGTAAAGAAGTGAACAAACAAAAAATTATTATCAACTGCCAGAGGATGCCGAACGAAGTAAATCCCGTATGTTAAAGTCACGGATAAAAATGATGCGTTGAGACCAGTTCACGAAGTCTCTATGCCAGCCAATAATTACCATTGGGATACTAGGAACTCGATCGTCACCAGAAACCCATGGTTAGCTGAAGACAATAAGAGACAGACAAACGGAAATAATAGTCTACAACCAGGACAAGTCATCAGGAAAAGTTGTTCACCACCCAAAATATTTAACAAACGAACTGGAAAATGATAATCAAAGGAACCCAACCGAAAATGTTTGTAGTTAATTCCATAAAATAAATAATCGAACTGAAGAAAAGAATCAGTGTACCGTCTGGCCAAAGGAATTGGTCAAAAGATAACCAACTGACCAACCTCAATACCGAAATGATATTGATTGACTTTCAGGAAATGGGAGGGGGCACAAATAAATGTTTAGAAGGGTATCCTCCAGTCTGGGATCGGACTAAATTAATCACAACTAAAGTTTCTCCATCCAAGTTAACCTGAAACTCACTATGGATGGTTCTGACAAGAATAACAGTTCCAAACGGAAGGAACAGCAGGAAAGAATCCAAAATAAGGGTGAGAGAATTTTGGACTGAATTTGACGAATACGTGAAATTATGGCTTGACGATTACTTCCACCGAAGTTCCCAACGACGAATGATTCCGGAATCACAACTCGTTAACCATTTTCCGTCACCAACAACTGAACAAAGCATATTATGATCAAAGAGAGGAAAGAACTCCCGGTAACGACTACTAAAAACTCAGCGACATCAACGATACCCGGATAATTTTAAAAATTTAAGACACTGAACTGATAGGAAAAGACTTGTGGACGGTTGAATCCAAGTACGGCAGAAACTTTTACCGTCCCGTCCAAGAAAACCAAACAAGAAGAACGTTTACATAGAGAAAATGAGTCCCCAGCAGCAATTGCCAAGGATTCATTTTCAATATGGGAACCTGGAGGAGTTCCAGCAACGATTGCCAAAGACTCGACCCAGTTTAACGTTGACAATTGTCTATCCTACTCCTCTCGACCAAATCAACAATCCTTCGACTTGATAATAAACCATCCCGCGATCATTCACCTCCTTAATTCACCAAATCTAAACGGACACCTTGCTCGATGAATAATGGACACCCAAGGCCACAATTTCAACCCCATACGCAAAAGCCAGACATTACATATTAAAAGACGAACAGCTTTTCAGACGCAATAGGAAGGATCCCAACAGATGCCCTGAATACTCAAGACCGATGAAGTAGACAAGGTTCTTTTCCACTTACATTCGGTGGTACTAAGATATTTCAGATTCAATGCTACAACTTACAACTGAACAAATACGGCTATGTGCTCCAACTGAAAATAGCTACGGGAAGAAAAAGCTATTATCATCCTGTCCAGGAAAAGTCACTGATGCCACCCCCGTACACCCACCAACAACACAACCGTTTAAACCAAATCACCCAGTTTGTGGATACCCCAAGGCAATGTTGTACATTTTGGATGTACAAGCACTTTTCAACTGTCCAAATGTCCAAGTGTCCAAACTCTTGTACTATTAAAAAAATTAAATAAAAAATATACAACGAGAAATCCCAAACATTTTTAGTGTCCAAGCAGGTTATTTTAAAATTTTGAGTAAATTTGATTTTTTTGTCAAAAATGTCCAAGATTGTCCAAAGGCATGTCCAAAGCTGTCCCGTGACAACACTGCCCCAAGGTTAAAGAAAAGACAACAATAATGGTGACCAAAACATATTCCCGACGCAAAAGACCGTTAACTACTACCCAACTAACGTAATATCATCCAAAGAACTTTAGTCAAACTTCAACAAGAAAATTCGAAGAATTACGAACGAAAAGCCAGAACCAGTGGAAAACAAGTTGGAAAACATACTGAAAACGGCAACGTCGTAAATAATGATGGATGAATGACAATGGCTGAACAACAACTAATTCCAGAATTGCGACATTCCAAGGACAAAAAGAATCACCGGCAGCAATTGCCAAAGACTCGGTCCAACTTCTAATAACACTTGGCAATATTAACAGAGTACACCAATTACTGTCTCTGAGTACTTCACGAAAATCCACCAGAAACGTCCCAAATACCTTATTGCTCACCAATCACTACTCCGTCAACATTATACAGTTTGCCAAACTTCCCAACGACAACCAACTCCGGAATCATAACGTCCCAAAGACAAAGAAAAAGGAAGAGGAGTCCCCAGCAGCAATTGCCAAAAACTCAACTCAATCCGGAATCATAACATTCCAAAGACAAAGACAAAAAAAAAGGAAGAGGAGTTCCCAGCAGCAATTGCCAAAAACTCAACTCAATCCGGAATCATAACGTTCCAAAGAAAAAGGAAGAGGAGTCCCCCAGCAGCAATTGCCAAAAACTCAATAACGTTCCAAAGACAAAGACAAAAAAAAGGAAGAGGAGTTGCCAGCAGCAATTGCCAAAAACTCAACTCAATCCGGAATCATAACCTTCCAAAGACAAAGACAAAGAAAAAGGAAGAGGAGTCCCCAGCAGCAATTGCCAAAAACTCAACTCAACCCGTCCAAGAAAGGAACAACAAAAAGAGTAACCGAACTCAATTCCCATCCTCCGAAATAAGTTTTATATAATGAAAAAGTAAAATGGAAGTTTTTCAGGAAATACGTACTATGATAAATACAATGACATATTATGCAGATCATGTAATTCCGAGCATCCTTAAAATTATGCATCAATCAAATCGCAAGATCAATGTGCAACGCAAGAGTTTAAATATATAAATACAAAATTTTGCTAACCGAAATTCTACATATTTAATATTATCATATTTAAGGGGGATCTGAATCACATGATCTGTCCTTGAAAAACAGCCAATAAGAATGCATAAATTTTTGATCAACCCGGCAAAACAAACCGACACAAAAAATGAAAAATGCGAGAAATGTGAAAAATACAAGAAACAAATGTCTAAATCTGGTCCGGAGTACTAATGAAAAATGTCGAAAAGACAATTTTATATAACCTAGATCACCAACCCTAACCCTAACCCTAATCTTAAACCATCCTTTAACCTTAATCTTTATTACAGTAGAAATTTCCGAAAATACGCAATGCTATTGGTTATTTTTGTTATTACCAAATCGGGTGGGGGTGTACATAGATGCATCCGTGGTCCAACATAGAGATTAGAACCGGTTTTATTTTTACTAACCGGTTTTAGAAACCACTTGACAATCGCAACCGAATATAATTCGATTATATTAAACCGATTAATCGGTTATATTAACAAATTTGTAATTATTAAATATTTAAAGTTTTATACCAGCTTCGATTAGCAACTCAACCCGATTTCTCATGCTATGGATGAGATTCGCGGCAAGAACATCAGGTAAGCAATTCCATTCTTTCGCTAATTGCATCTTTAATCCCATAAGAGTTCTAAATATATTAATTTTCATCAATCTCCAATCGGATTTTGGTCGGGTGACATTGACGGCCATGGAAGAACTTCGACGTTGTTTTCCTCCTTTCAACAATTCACTAATTTCGAACGGTGTTTCGGATTGTTATCCTCCTGCAAGATCCATCCTACAGAATCGTTACTAAAAAGATACTTAATAGATGGGAGAAGACCCCGTTTGTATACTGCAATCATAAAATCAGTGTTAAGATTCTGCTGGAAGCAGACCAACTCACCGAAGCCCGAAGCAGAAAAATAACCCCATATATTGATCTTTAATGGAGGCTTCACAGACCGGAATAGTTTCCTTCGTCCAGGAAACTGCCAGACCTTAAATAATGATTGAATTAGACGAAATGTACTTTCGTCTGAAAATATAACCTTACTCCAGTCGAAATCCCATTGTAACCGTTTTTTTTATGGACATCGGTAAGTAGAGGTTTGGAAAGTTTAGCCATGTGTTTGCCCTCAACTTCGCGTGAACGTCGTTGAATAGTGTCCACATTGACATTAACATTTCGTTTTTTCATTTCCCGTTGTACATCAGTGGCGGTGATTCGATTTCTGCCAGATTTTAGTTGGTCACTAGGTTCTTTGTTTCCTGCCATATCTTTGAACCCAGTAAATCGCTGTGGACTTACTACAGCGAGCGACATTATTTGTGTGAAGTTTGGTGAACATGGAATGCCCGATATTGATTTTTATAACGTGAATTTCTTTATTAATTGATTAACTGGTAATAATTGGTGTATAATAGAGTTGTTTTTGTATTGAAAAAGTGTTATGTGATCAGAATAGTAAATATTTATTTTGGTTTTTCTTGTTCAAATTTCAGATAATGTTTCTATTAATTCAAAGATTATTAAAATTAATAAATTAACAAAGTAACATAACAATGAAAAAACAAAGACTGAATGAATTACAATTAATAAAATTTACTGAAGATTCTAAAAATTTCCTGTGATAGTTTGTTACAAACTAACTAACTATCAACAATAAAGAATAAAAAAATTATGATATCTAATAAAATAAAATAACAATTGAACTTATTGAGATTACAAATTATGAAATATAAACTAAAATAACTAAAAATAACCAAACAGAACTTATTAATATGATCTAAAAATAATAAACAAAAGTAATAATATCTATAACTTATTTAGAATGGAAAAGCATCCACTACTTATAATTTCAAGATTTGAAGATAATTTATAAAAATAATAGTATATTTACTAAGAATGATTGCTGAAATGACACCATCTAATTAAATAATTTGCTGAAATTAATTTGCCAAAATTAAATCTGAAATTATTTTATTAGTAGCCAAAATTGTTTTCTGAAATTATTTGAATTTTACAAACCAAAACAAGCATTTCTAGATGGTTTTTAAGTATTCATTAATATAAGTAATATAGCAAAACTGAATTATTTGCTGAAATACCATTTTATTCAAAAATAATTTAGAAGATCATCTTTAGTATTTACAAGTAAATTATTACTAGTAAAAACTTTGTTATTTTATTAATAAAAAAATTAGAGTATGAGAGTTTCTAGCAACAAAAGACTCTTTTTTATATATTTTCAATCTTTTACATGATTTATATAACTAATAATTATTTTATACTATATCATAATTTATAAATAATATTAATAATACAAAAGAAATATAAACATCAAAAAATAAATATGAAATTACACAAATTTATTAACAAGAAAATACAAAAGAAAATTAGTTGCAATTTTAGTAATTAAAGATAAGAAAAAACAAGAGTTTAAGTAAAAAGAAGTGTTGTAAAGAAAAAAATAATAATATAAATATGATTATGAATAATTATAACAAAAAATTTAAGAGATAAAAAGAATAATTGTAACAAAAGTAAAAAATAAAATAAAATAAATATAAGAATAATTGATTAAAAATAATAAAATTAAAGATAAAAATAAGTATAATAAGAATTTAGATAGATAAACCAATAACAAAAATATAAATTTTAGAGTGAAAAATACAAAATTAAATAAATTTAGTAAAATAGTAAAAGAAAATAAAACAAAAAGTATACAAAAATGTGATTATTATTAAATATTAAAAGAGTAATAACATATATTAAATATAATTATATAATAAAATATAATATAAAAATAAAGAGACAAATTAATCTGATTATTATTAAATTACATTATATTATATTATATTAATTTACTTTGTAATACATTTTAATTTTTGTTGATCAAAAATTAAGTAATTATGAAATTTTTAATAAAAATAGTTGTTATTTTTCAATAAAAATTTTATTAATGACTTTGAGCTATAATAATTCAGTCAGTTTATGTTCAATTTTGAGAAAATATATATTATTGAATTTGCAAGATCAAAAGGAGTTCAATAATATAATTTTTATTAAATTTCAATCACTGAGTGAGAAAATATCATCATTCAAAGATGATCATAAAAATTTCAAAGTCCATTTTTATTTTTTTGTCCAACTTTGAACTTTAATATCTTTGTAAAGGATTTTATATTTTCAGATTTTTTAAGTTATAGAAAGTCTAATAATATAAAAATTATTGAATTCTAATTACTAATTGATGAAATATTATTGTTTTTCATTTGTGTATAAAATTTTCATTTTGATATTTTTGGACAAAATGTTTTTGTGGGCTGACTTATCTTTATTAGTTTTAATTCTATAATAGAAAATTTTATATTTTTGGGTTTCTTAAATTTTGGTGAATTCAATGATATAAAAACTATCAAATTTTTATTTACTAATTGATAAAATATTATTATTTTCTATTTGTATTTGAGAATTTTTATTTTGGCATTTTTCTTTTTTAAGAAAATTTGATTCATTTTTAACTTTAAATATCTTGACAAGTATTTGTTCTATAACAGGAAAAATTATATTTTTGGATTTCTTAGATTATAAAAAATTTAATGATATCAAAATTTTCAAATATTAATTTATAAATTTGAGAAATATTAGTATTTTTAGTTTGTTAACAAGAATTTTTTTTGTTGTTATTAGTCTGGAATTTGCAAAAAATCTGTAATGCAATTTTAATAAAACTTTTTTATTTTTCTAGAAAATAATTATATTGTTATTTCTTGATTGTTTTTTTTTATCTTCTTTATAATTTACAGTACTTAGAGATCTATCTCTTTTTAAATAAATTCTCTTGTTGTGAGTACTAACTATTACAAATAAGATTTTTGTTAAAGAAATACATGTTTATTATAATAAGATTTCAAATTTTAATTATAATATGGATGAATAATACTATTAATTAATATATATAATTATTAAATATTATACTAAAAGATATTGTGAATCTTTTTAGTATAAATTATATTCTAAATATACTTTATATTCTTAGTAATATAAAAGCTATAAATCAAAATAATATAAATATATATATAATATTATTAAAATAATATTAGTACATATAAAATAATTTTGTTATATTTAATAAATACAAAATATAATAGTATTATTTAAGTATAGTATTATTCAAGTATTTTATTTAAGTTATTAATTGAATTAATTACTATAATTTTATTATGTTAAATCTAATTGATTATAACTTAATTTTTTATAGTTATAATACTAGTTATATTTATATATTTTTTAATACAAAATTATTGAATAGTTAATTATAGTTAATTATAATTAAGTACAGTTAATAATAATTAAATATAAATAATAATAGATAATAATAGATAATAATAATAAAAGCTAGTTAATTATAATAAATTCTGATCAATTATATTAAATTTAGTTAAATTATAAGAAATTATAAAAATGCAAGAATACTTTCTTATGTAAATAATGTTAAGATAAATTTATTAATTGTTATAAATAAATTATATTAATTGAGATAGTTTTTAGTTTTAATTTTAATAAAGCTTATTTTTTATTTATTAAATAGTAAAAAAATCTAAAGAGCTATAGTGTTATCATTTTGATGGAGCTTTCGAAATACTCAAAGATATTTATAAATTTAAGGAATATTTAAAGGGAAACTTTCAATGTCTTAATGACAATTCAAAGTCTTAATAATACTTTATGACTTTAGACTGAATATAAACTAAAGTACGATAAGT
>CAJVPL010001456.1:0-13803 GCA_910591945.1 Ambispora gerdemannii | reverse complement strand
CTGAGTTAGAGAATTTGAGTACTAGTTGAGAAGATATTAAGTATCGGGTGAAGTTGAATTAAATTGATATTTAAAAAAATATGGTGTAAAATATACAGCAGAAAACTTAGAAAGTCGCTTTAAAAAAGTGGGTATACTTCGCAAAATGAATAAGAAATTTGCGGATGATGCTACCTATTGAGAAGGGGGTCAGTGCAATTGAGGTGGCAGTCACAACCTCCATGAGGATTGCCAAACCTTAGCCAATGCTTTTAATAAAATCGATAGTTTAGGGAATATCAAAAAAGAGTTGCTAGACACTACTAGCAAGCAAGAATACGAAGCTAAAAAAGAAAACTTTCTCAGAAAAGTCCAAGAAGCAGAATCAGGTTTACAAATCAGAACTGGTGCCGCTAGTTCCATGTTCGGCATTTGTATTATTTGAGCTGATGAAGCCTCCAATAAGCATGTGGAAAGAATAATCAAGGAGGTTCAAAAAGAATTAGACAAAATAAAAACTTCCTTAGGAAAAGAAAGTTATAAATGAGTGGAAGAAATAAAACAACTTGACTTAGAAATAGGAAAGATTGAAACTGAGATTCAAAAGTTAAAAAAAGAAGCTTTGGATGAGAAAGACCCAGTGCGAAGAGCAAAAATTATGGAATTAATTGAAGAGCAGGGGAAAAATTTAGAAGCAAAATATAGAAAAAAACAAGAACTTTCTAATAAATTCAATTTTGACCCAGGAAGAAAAGTTAATAACCTAATAAATGCTATAAAAAAGGCTCTTGATAAAAAAGATAGAAGCAGTGGAGGGGGAGGAAGTAGAAATCCAAGAACTTCACGCAATCCTAATAATTCTGATACTTCTTCTGATAGTGAAAGTTCTAATTACTCAGATACTGATGATGATAATATAAAACCTAGTGCTAGGAAGAAAAAGAAAGAAAGTCCCCAAAACTGATGACGAGAAAACCGACCATTAATACTCCTAGTCAGTGTTGCCTGCCTAGTTATTTTTTATCTTTACTCTCAACCCGAAGAAAACACCGGACAACCACGAAATTATTACTAATATGACTAAATACAATCTCGAAGAATTTAACCAGTGATTAAAGAAAAATCTAATAGGTAAACAAGTAAGCATAAACTGAGACCAAGTTTTTGCCTGAATTAGCCAAGACCAAGGCCTAGAAAATTATTTGAGCAAAAAAAGGGAGCATGATTCTCAACTTTATAGTTCAATGGAAGAAAAAAAGTAAAGAAATAATTAGGGAATGGATGAAAGAAGTAGACCAAGCAGAGAGAGAGAGAGAGAGAGAGAGAGAGAGCAAAATTGAGGAACTGCGGAAGCGAATTGAGGTATTAGAGGCAATTGTTAACCGAACACCCCAGCAAGAACAAGAGTTAAAGAATAAAAAGCAAGGGTTGGTAGAGTTAGAAAAGGAAAAGCAAGAACAAAATCCTAATCAGAAAAGTTGATGACCTTGAATAGTTGGAGGTGGGGTTTTCCTAGGTTTAGTGGCAATTATTGTTTACTTATTAGTCAGAGATAAGGAGAAAAAGTATTAAAATAGGGGTATGGAAGCAAAAGAATTATTGTTAGAATTAAAAAGAAAATTAGAACGGGGTGACAGTGGTATAATAATTGGGTTTGGAGAAACAACTAAGGGAGTTAAAACCCTTTCTACTATGGATGGAACAGTGGTTGTTGACCTAGTTCAAATAGCCAAAGACCACATGAAAAGATTAGGATATGAAGGAATATTTAGCGGAGATTAATTAACTACTGATAAGTCATCTGTTTACCTACTACCGAGGAAAGTAATAAGTCAAACCTTTCTCGCTCCCCATATTTTCTAGTATTATAACGAAAAGCAAACTCATTAGTGTATTTTTGGGTATATTTTTTACTTATCCAATGATAAGTGCGAATACCTCCTTTTAAGAAACCATTAAAGTTTTCAGCCGAGTTAACAGAAACTTTACCTTTGACATATTGCTTCTTTCTATGATTAACTATTTGGTGTTTATATCACTTTCCTAAATCCTTATAAGCCAGTCATTCATCAGTATAAACATTAGAACCTTTTTCAACATTGGACTTGATTATTGGTTCCAAAGTATTTCGTTTAACATTAGGAACTACTTGGGCGATTACATTACCTTTTCTTTCTAATATTCCTAAAACAGGAACTTTGTCTATGAAACTTCGACCTTGGGAATTAGGCACCTTTTTATTTCAGTGGCGGTTTTTATTCTTACCACCAATAAAGGTTTCATCTATTTCTACGCTATTTTCTAACATAACTTTTAAAAAAGTTAGTTTGTTTAATGTTGTCTCGTAAATCATCTAATAACCAATAAGCCGATTTTTGACTGATACCAAGGTCTTTGGCTAGTTGACAAGAGGAAATGCCTTTTTTATGAGTAGAGAAAAGATACATGGCTAAAAACCAATCTCTTAACTTTATCTTGGTGTCAGCAAAGATAGTGCCAGTTTTAACATTAAAGAATTTGCCCGTGTTCTTACACTTATATCGGTTAATGCTAGGGCAAAAATAAACTTTGGAAGTTGGGTCAAAAGGAGAGATTACATTACCATTTCATCTATGACTTTCTAAATACTCAATACACTCTTGCTCGGAGGGATAAGATTTTAAAAAATCAAATAAACTTTCGAGATTTAATGACATATTTAAATTTTGGTGTAAAATAAATATTTTATTTTCTTTGTATAAAAAATTTTCTATATATGCCAACCCTTAACCTAAAAAACATTACCATCAAAAAATTAGAAGACAAGAATTTTAACACCTACTATTTAATTATCAAAAAAATAAAAGAAGCCGAAACCGACAGCGAAAATAAAATCTATTATGACCCAAAAAACAAGCCTGGTATCTCCAATCTTTTAACCATTTATGCTCTTTTGCGGGAGTGCGAAATAAAAGAGGTAGTAAAAGAAGTAGAGAACCTTAATTATCATCAATTTAAATTGAAACTTATTGATTTACTTAATGAAAAATTAGGGGTAATCCAAAAAAAATATAATCATTACTTTCCTCATATTAAAGAGATAATAAAAAAAAACAATGAATATTTAAAAAATTTAGCTAAAAAAAAGATAAAAATGATTAAAGAAGAACTAAAAATACAATATTAGCATACCTAAACCAAAAAAAATAATGAGTAATAATTTCTTATGACAAGATTTTCATTTAAATAAAATTGATCCCAGTTGAGAAACTTTTTTTCAGAAAGAATCCCAAAAAGATTATTTTTTTGCTCTTTTGTCCAGGCTTGATGAGGAGTACAAAAATTATAAATGCTGACCTAGAAAAGGAAAGTAAATTACAAAATAAATATAATTTGTCATGACGAAAACCAAATTAGAGTAAACAATTGACCTAAAATATTAGACAAAATAAAGGAGTTAGTCGCCCGGGATAAAAATTGAAAATTAGTAGAGGAATATTGAATGGTAATGAGTTCAGAGGGAACAAAAAATCCTCGCCAAGGAGTAAAATTAATGAAAAATAGTGAGAATGTCGATATTTATTGTGAAGTGGAAAGCAAGTTTGGCGTTAATAGCGAGAAAATGAAAGACTATTTGAAATGAATTAGTGAAGTAGAAAAAATTATTTCCCATGATAGTGAAAAATATTGACCGCAACCACCAACTCCGCCGACTGAACAAACACCTTATGTTCCACCGACCGAACCCCAACTCCCGACCTCACCTAATCCAATTGACAATCGAGACAAAAGCGGAGAAGGAATTATTTCTCGTTTTGCTGGTTGCCTTGATTTAGAAGCAGCCAAAAAATTTATCAAAGAATACTATCAAAAAAATCAGACTGAAATCCACAAAAATCCTGATTTTGCTCGCTGAATAAGGGTTGGGAAAACCGATAAAATATCAGAGAAAGGCCAATTTATAATTATTTATGTGGGAAATCCCGTAAAATATTCTGCTGACCTGCCTGATTATCAGAAAGAAATTTACGATAAATTAGACTACTTTTATAAAAATGAACTAACTTTAAGTTTAGGAGATAGGTATCAAAACACGGCAGAAGTGGAACAAGAACTCAAATCTTGCTGAAATAGTTTGCTAGGAAAAAAAGAAAATGAAAATACTCCTACTGATAAAGGCACCAAAAATAAAATAGAAAAATTACGCCAGGAAATTAAAGATTTAGAAAGCAATTCGTCAGCCAATAATAGTTCTGAAAATCAAAAAGCATTAGCGGATAAAAGAAAAATACTGAAAGAATTAGAGAAAGGAGAAAATAATACTGATAATTCTAATAAGTCTGATGACAGTAATTTGGCGATTTATTTAAGTTTGGGTGGAGTTGTTATTTTACTAATAGGTGGCGTTTTTTTAGTTTTGCAATTTCGCAAAAGAAAGAGGAGATAAATTTTACCTTTTCCTCCAAAAGAAACCGAAAAAGAATGAAGGGTAATTGTTATGAGGAATTAGCGAAAAATTAATGTCCAAAAGTGAAAATGATTATATTGCTCTATTAGATAAACCTGAGATTATTATCAATAACGACAACCCTGACGAAGCTTTTTTTTGCTTTGAAAGAACAGTAAAAGAAGGTTGGAATGACTTAATAAGCAACTATGAGAATATAAAAGAAGTAGAAATTGAGTTTGAGGAAAAAGAAGCCAATTTCAAAACTTATCGGAAAGTGATTAGTTTATACGCTCCCCAAGAAGGAGAAATTATTGTTTAGGTGAAAACTGAAAAAGTTTTTTTGGACTTTTAAATAAAAGGCCATGAATATATTCTCAGCCACTTTAAAAGCCTTAAAATTCCTGCTGAAATTATTGGCTAATTTGGTAGGTAGTAAGCGAAAAAGCCAAAAAAGTGAATTAGAACAAAAACAACTAAAACATGTTCGGAATTTTACTCCTACTCATTATAGTTGGCAGCAGCGAGCCAGAAAGAAACTAACTAAAAAACAGCAAGAATATTACCAAAAGGAACAAAAAAGAAAGCAAGCACCTATAAAACCAAACTAAAATAAATATAGTTGCCAATTACTTATCTCCCCATACTCCGATGTTAAATCCTGCCGAATTAATTATTAATGTAGTCCGACATAATATTGAGAAATCTTGCTCTTAAACATCTCAAGAACTTAAAGAGGCAATTGATAAGGAGATAGCGAGATTGAATAAAGAGGATTTAATTGATTATATATTTGAATAATTTTAGTGATTTTTTCCTTAATTTCTGTCTATAAATAGAGCAGTTGAGAAAATACGTTTAGCAAAAAATTAATAATGAAAAGTTTTATGTTGTTTTTCCTCAGAAAACCTTAAGGACAAGCATAAGGGATAAATAGTAAATGGAAAAAATCGAATTTATGAGAAAAGTCGGAAAATCAGTAGCCACTATCTTAAAAAAATTAAAAAAGGAAATAAAAGTGGGTAATTCGGGTCAAGGTTTAGATAAATTGGCTCGCCAGTTAATGATTGAAGAAAAAGTTCAATCATCCAGTTTAAATTATAAGGGATTTCCCGCCTCTATTTGTGTTTCAGTAAATAATGAATTAACTCACGGGATACCTAATGAACGACTTTTCCAAGCAGGAGATTTAGTTTCGATTGACGTGTCCTGCAATTATCAAGGTTATCACGCTGACGCTGCTTTAACTACTATTGTCAGTGAAGGAAACGAAAAAAAAAATAATTTGTTAAATATAACTAAAAATAGTTTATATTATGTCATTCAAAACATTCAACCTAATATTACTACTACCCAAGATATTGGTGCTATGTTAGAAAAATATATCCGAGCCCGTGGCTATTATCCTATTAAAGAATATGGTGGCCACGGAATTGGTGAAGAACTACACATGAAACCCTTTATCCCAAATTATAAAACCCCGCAAAAAGGTAAAATTATTAGTGAGGGAATGTTTATTTGTATTGAACCGTTGGTCCAAATTGGCGACGAAGAAATTAAACTTTCAGCGGACAAATGAACCGTAATTTCCAAAAATGGCAATTTAAACGCTCATTTTGAACATACCATATATATTACCAAAAACGGGGCGGAAATATTAACTGATTATGACAAGTAAAGATTTTTTTCAAACGCGTGGCAAAGTAATTAAGCGATTTAGTAATAAAGATTTTCAGGTAGAGTGCGATAATGGACAAATAATTATGGCCGACACGGCGGCTCGTTTCCGCACAGCAAGCGGAAAAAGAAAAGCTAAAATATTAGTAGGAGAAAGAGTAGTAGTAGAAATATCTTTAAAAGATTTAAAGAAAGGGCAAATAGTAGGTTTGGTCGAAACTCGTTCCCAAAATTAAATGAAAAAGCGAATGCACACAGTTTTACAACACTACACTTTAATTCTTCCTAATCTTCCTCCTTGTTATATTAAGCAAAAGCAAAACACTTATTCCTAGAAGTAACAGCCAAGCCAGACTAAACTGAGTAATAATTTGTTCTTTATTTCTTAATTTAGTTTCTAATTGCTGAATAACTGTCAGGTCAGCCTTGGGTATTTCTTTAACTATTATTTGAGGTTCTTGGGCTTGTTGTAGTTGAGTTTGGAGTTGCTGAATAGTGGCTTTTTGTTGGTTGATTTCAGTTAGTAAGGTTTGGTTTTTGCTTGTCTGAATAACAGGAGGCTTATTTTTTAGTTCTCTAATTTCTTGCTCTAATTCTCCTATTTTTTGCTCTTTTTCTTGGTTTTCCTGCTGTAATCTGGTTAATTCGCTTTGCCACTTATCACGGTCTTTTTTAACTCTTTCCAGTTTGCTATTATCCGGAGACGGGCATTTATGGTTTTTTTGCTCTTGTACTAACTCCTTGATTTTTTGGGTGGCTTTGTTTTTTTTATTGGTTAGAGCAGTTAAGAAGTTACTTTGCTGGTTAATTACTTGGTCTTTTTCTGATAATAAGTTGTCTAAGTCAATAACTTTATCTTGCCAATTACCTTCTTCCTCTGTTCACTGACTTTTTTGGGATTTAAAAAAAGTTAAATGCTGGTTAAGGATAAGAGATAATTGCTTATTTTTAGCTTTTTCTCGGGTTAAAGTTTCAGTTAATTTAGTTAAGTTTTCTTGGTAAAAACCCTGGGCTAATTCTAACTGACCTTGGAGTAAAGTTTCATAGCCGCTGGCTAATTCTTTTTGTAATTCTCTGTTATTCTCCTGACTAGTGCTTAATTGTTCCTCTAACTCACTTATCCTTTCCTCTTTTTTAGAACAATTACTATGTTCAGTTTTTATTGCTTGGTAGTAATCAGCTAAGGTCTCGTAATCTTGAACTAACTCATTATGTTTACCTATGACAATACTAAGTGTGTTTTGGGTTTTTTCTAACTCAATTTTGTTCTTAGCAACTAACGAAGTTAGTTGGTGTTGAAAATCGTCTCTCTCTCTCTCTCTCTCTCTCTCTCTCTCTCTCTCTCTCTCTCTCTCTCTCTCTCTCTCGTCGTCATTAACAGAAGCAATTGGGGGGTTAGATTAGCAAATTTTTTACTTACTTCCTTATTAGCGTTCAAATTATCCCTTAGTTTGACTAAGAAAGTTTCATTTTTTACTCATTCCTCGCGGGGTATCTCACTTTGGATAATTTGTGCTATTTCTTGGATTATTTTTTGATTTTCCGTTTCTCAGATTTGGATTCTGTTTTCAAAAAAAAAAGCTTGAGCTGCTAATTCTTGACTATTGATAAAAATCTCTTGTCTTTTTTTTAAATCACTCAAGGTTTTTTGGGTTTGATAAATAAAATTGAGATTTTGGTTAAAAGTTGTTATTTTTTGGTTTAGTGGCTGACTAAATTTGTCTTCTTTGGATATTGGCATATAGTTTTGATTATTTAATATAATATTTTAATCTCCAAAGAACAAAAAAAGAAGTAAAAACTTATTAAATGACCCTTCCTAATAAACCCCGCGGCACTCAGGATATTTGTCCCCCCCGTTCTCTCCTTTATCAAAAAATCCAGCAAATTATTACCGAGGTATTACGAAAAAATAATTATCAACCCCTAATTTTTCCGACTTTTGAATATAAAGAATTATTTACTAGTTCTTTAGGCTCCACTACCGATATTATTCATAAGGAAATGTATACTTTTCCCGATAGAAAAGGGCGAAAATTAGCGTTGCGACCAGAGGGAACCGCCAGCACAGTCCGTTTAATCTGCGAAAATAAGTTAATTAAAGAAGGCTATCCTTTAAAGTTCTATTATTGGGCCAATATGTTCCGTTATGAACGACCCCAAAAAGGGAGATATCGCGAGTTTTGACAATTAGGAGTAGAATTAGTTAATGCGGACGGAATTATTGCTGATTTTCAAATATTAAAATTGCTAGCTGATATTTTTCGTGGCTTAGGAATTAAAAACTTTACTTTTAATTTAAATTATTTAGGAGATAGTAAAACAAAAAAAAGGTATAAAAAGGAACTAGAAAAGTTTTGGGAGCAAAACGACCCTGATTTATGTGAAGATTGCCAAAGGAGGTTTCAAACTAATCCACTCCGTCTACTTGATTGTTTGCTTTGTAAAAAAAAAAACTCTTTTCCGCCTTATAAAAATGCGTGAGATAGCGATAATATTAACTACCTAAATGAACTGAATCAAATATTAGATAAGTTTAATTTTCCTTATCAATATGATTATTATTTAGTGCGAGGCTTAGATTATTATACAGGACTGGTTTTTGAGGTTAATTTGGAAGGAGAAAAGGCTCTGTTAGGTGGTGGACGATATGATAAACTTTATCAAGAAATAGGAGGTATAAACTCTCCCGCTCTAGGCTTTGCTGTCGGAATTGAACGTTTGGTGGATTATTTAGAATTTTGTGGATTAAGTTCCGAATTATTGAAAGATAATAATAGAGTTGATATATTTTTTTTTGCTGCTGCTCCCGAGGCTTATTTAGACATCTTGATTTGGAAAGAAAAATTAGAAAACTATCTTTTAGCAGCAGATTATAACCTAGAAGTTAGGAAAATGAAAACTCTCCCAAAAATTATTGACTATTATCAGCCTCGAATATTAGCAATAGTGGGAGGGAAGGAGTTAAAAAGTAAAAAAATACTGATAAAAAACTGACAAAAAAAACAAGATTTTGTGGTGGCAAAAGAGAAATTAGTAGAATGAATTATTAATTATTTAAAAAAACGCTAGGCAACCTTTCCCCCCTCCGTTAAGGTAAAAAACTAATAATTTAAATGCTTATTTATTACTTTTTCTCCCTGCTTCAAGAAGAAAAAACGTTCAAAAATTGTAAAAACTTTTTTTGCCTCCTCTGGTTAAAAGTCAAGCCAACAGTTAAGAAACAACTAAAATGCACGTGTAATCTATTATTTTATTTATTTGTATTTGTATTAACTGGTACGGGACAAGGGACTTGCACCCTCACATTCCAAAGAACATCAGGTCCTAAGCCTGACGCGTATTCTATTCCGCCAATCCCGCTTTTTATGGTGTCCTGTGGAGGGATCGAACCTCCGACTCTTTGCTTAAAAGGCAAATACTCTACCGCTGAGTTAACAGGACTTTTTATTTTAAAGTTTCTAATGCTAATTTAATTCTTTCAATTTCACTGCGGGCATTTAATCAATTTAATAATCCTTTCATTACTAAGAACAAAGCAGAAAATCAAATTATAATTCAAATAATAAAGATAATGGGGAAGAAGTTTTTTTCTAGAAAAGTGGCTAGTTTTTCAAGGGTAGTTGACTCTCCAAAACCGAAATTCCTTTGCTGGTTAGCGTGAAAAATAATAGCGTTATAAAACCACGTGAGGAGAAAATTAGTAATTCCTATTATACTGCCTATAACTAGTAATTTAAAGCCACTTTTTTTCTTTTTAGTTTCTTTTACTAATTCCTTCAATAATTGTTCTTGTTTTTGCATTTTTGACTACGCTCCAGCCACGACCAAGAGAGAAAATAATATTAGATAAAATAATAAACTATCATTCCTAAACCAACGAAAAGCAATGGCCAAAGGGCAAACAGACTAACTACCATACAAACAATTCCCCCAATTAGCCAGCCAGTGTTTTTTTTTTTTTTTTTTTTTTTTGCTTTTCCACCATGTATTATTTATTTTTTATATATCTTTTTCCATCATAATACTGCATAAATAATTAAAAGAATAAGATTAAAAGTAAAAACTCCCAAGATAATTCTTCAACAAAAAACCGACGGAGCAAACCAACCTTTTTGCTTATTGAGTAAATGTAAACAAATTGATAATATACTAACTATTAAACTGATATTTATTAGTGGTTGGCAATAAATGCCGTTTCTTTTCATAAATTAATTTTAACTTGGCTGGGGTGGCTGGGATTGAACCAACGAATCAAGGAGTCAAAGTCCTTTGCCTTACCACTTGGCTACACCCCAAGAACTGCTTTTGGCTAACTGTTCCTGTCTAAATAATATTTTAGCATTTGAATATCAGTCGGATTAATACCGGCTATTCGGCGGGCTTGTCCGAGGGAAGCAGGCTTAATTTTGGTTAATTTTTCTTGGGCTTCCCGAGCTAAATTATCTATTTGGGAATAATCAAGGCTGGATGGAATTTCCCTTTTTTCGTAGTTGCTTAGGTTTTCTACTTCTTCTCATTGTCGTTTAATATAACCTTCATATTTAATATTTACTTCTAATTCGCGTTGTTCTTCTCAACTTAATTCTTTAATTTTCGGTATTCAAGGCTGAAAATCATTTAGCGAAATCATACTTTTTTTTAATAAATCATAGCCCCTTATTATACTAATTGTTTTTCAGTGGCTAATATCTAAGCGGGGAAAGTTTTGTGTCAGAGTATCATTGACATTAAAGATTAATTCTTGTAGTTTTTGGCTAATTTCTTTTTGGATTTTTCGTTTTTCTTGAAACATTTTTCAATCCTTATCACTTATTAGACCCAGTTGGCGGGTAATAGGTCATAAGCGAGTATAAACATTGTCATGCCTTAATAATAAACGATATTCAGCACGGGAAGTTAAAAGACGGTAAGGGTCATTAATTTCTTTGGTTACTAAATCCTCAATTAATACTCCAATATAAGCCTCACTTCTTTTCAAAATCAAAGGTTCTTTTTTTTTTAATTTGCGACTAGCATTTATTCCTGCGATTAGACCTTGGGCAGCAGCTTCCTCATAGCCAGTGGTGCCATTAATCTGTCCAGCGGTAAATAACCCTTCAACTAATTTAGTTTCTAAATTAATTTTTAATTGGGTAGAGTCCACCACATCATATTCAATCGCATAACCTCACTTTTTAGCTTGGGCTCTTTCCAAACCGGGCAAAGTTTTTAAAATCTCCGCTTGGATTTCGGTGGGCAAAGAAGTAGATAAACCTTGAATATAGGTAGTGTCTAATTCGCAAGATTCCGGCTCCAAAAATATTTGGTGTCGTTCTTTATCAGCAAAACGAAAAATCTTGTCTTCAATGCTGGGACAATAGCGCGGACCAGTGCCGATATTTTTTTTATGAAAAATCGGAGATAAGTGAAAATTCTCCCGAACAATTTGGTGGGTTTTTTCATTAGTGTGAAGTAAATAGCAAGGTAATTGTTTTTTGAAAGGTAATAATTGAGAAAAATCACTCCGCGAGGAAAATCTTAATGGCAAATTAGTGCCTGGTTCTGTTTTTAGGTTAGAAAAATCAATCGTGTTAGTTAAAATCCGCGGACTAGTGCCAGTTTTAAAACGTTTTAATTTAAAACCTAATTGCTGTAATTGCTGAGAAATATTATTTACTACTTTTTTTTCGCCGTCTGGTCCTTCTATTTTACTTTCTTTACCTTTATGGGTAATTGGTTGTAAATAAGTACCAGTAGTTAATATTATCACTTGGGAGTGAATAACCTTTCCATTGTTTAGTTCTACTCCTTCTATTTTTCCTTCTTTAATCAATAAATTGTCAACTGCTCCTTGAATAATAGTTAAATTTCCTTGTTCGCTTACTACTTTTTGCATATAGCAAGCATAAGTAATTTTATCTGATTGAACTCTTAATGCTTGAATGGCTGGTCCGCCTGCTGTGTTTAATAATTTAAATTGGAGAGCAGTAGCGTCGGCGGCTTGGCCCATTTCTCCCCCCAAGGCGTCAATTTCTCGCACTACTATTCCTTTGGCTGCGCCGCCCACTGACGGATTACAAGGCATGAGACCAATTTTAGATTTATCCAGAGTAATTAAAGCCACTTTCTGGTCTAAGCGGGAACTAATTAAAGAGGCTTCAATCCCCGCGTGCCCCCCGCCTATTACTATAATGTCGAAATTGCTAGTATTTTCTTGCTTCATAATATTAAATGTAGGGTTTTAATTAACAATTATGGTGGATCTTGAAGGACTTGAACCTCCAACCACCCGGTTATGAGCCGGGAGCTCTAACCAGTTGAGCTAAAGATCCTTCTTTTCTTATTAGTAATTTTATGTCGTTTTTAAATTAATTAATTAAAAAGTTTGATTAGAACGTTAGTAAAATTCATTAAGAGAGTCGTAAATAACTAGCCAAAACTTCTCAAAATGAATGAAAAAAATAATTTTAAACTCGGCCTATCTAAAAAGGAATTCTTAATAATTTCTCTCACTACTTCACTACATTTATTGGGAATTATAGTAAATTTTTTGCAGATTAATATTCCTTTTCCTTTTCATCTTCTCCGTTTTTTTTCTTGGTGATCAGTTCACACTTCAATTTTCACTGTCTTGGCGACAGTTATGATATTTAGGGAAAAAAAACGTTCTTCTTATTTTTCCCAGTTTATTATTTTGCTTGCGACGCTGTATAACTTAATTACTTTTGGCTTTTGAGTTTATTGTTTGCTTTTCGCTGAGGTCGAATGAAAAAAATCATCATTATTGAATTGGCAGTCATTTTCTTGACATTTTATTGCTCCACTTTTGACTATTTTTTATTTTTATCTTTATGCTCAGGCAGATAAATTAAGGAAAAAACTAGTAAAGACTTTATCGTTTTCTTTCATTGCTCCAGTTTTTTATTTTTTTTATGTCTGAACTCTGGCTAAGCTTAATGTGGGGGAAACCAGCAGTTTATTTCCTCATTTAGAAAAATATCCTTATTTCATTTTTGAATGAATTGTGGAAAGAGAATGAAAGCAATTTATTGCTAATTTTTTGCTTGCCCTTTTCACCTTTCTTTCTCTTTGCTCCTTAATAATTTGAACCAAAATAATCTATGACAAGAAAAGACTAAAAAATTAGTTTAAATATGAAATTATCCTTAGAAGAATTAAGAAAGAAAAAATTAACTGAATTATCACTAAATCCTTTTCAACAAACTAAATTTCCTAAAACTATTAATACTCTTTTGATTATTCAGCAATTTTCCCAGTTTAATAAAGAAGAATTAGCCGAACAAAAAAAAGAAGTAAGTATCGCAGGAAGAATATTGAGAATAAGAAGTTTTGGTAATTTAACTTTCGCTAATTTAGCCGACCAAACTGGAATCATCCAATTAAAAGTTAGTAAAAATGAGGATTTTACCGAGTTAGATATTGGCGACATTATTGGAGTAAAAGGATTTATTTGCAAGACTGATAAAGGTGAGTTGAGCGTTGAAGTCAAAGAATTTATTTTATTAAGTAAATGTTTAAAGCCTCTTCCTGATACTCATTATGGCTTTAATGATATTGAAGAAAGATTTCGCAAACGATATTTAGACTTTATCATCAATTCTGAAAAGAGGAAAATTTTTCTTATTCGCCACCAGATAATTCAAAATGCTCGTAAATTTCTTGATGAAAAAGAATTTATAGAAATTGAAACTCCCATACTTGTCTCAGAGGCTTCGGGA
>CAJVPL010001455.1:0-13805 GCA_910591945.1 Ambispora gerdemannii | reverse complement strand
GGATTAAGATGTGGTAATTTGCTTTGATTTTTGCATACAAACGTACAAGAATCGTATTTAGACTTGTATTATCGTTATGTTTCAACTATTTATATATTAAGATTTGTGTTGCGTGAAGTACAAATCGATATTTGAATAAAGAATTTATCTTATTATCGTTATATTTAACTTTCAATTGATCAATTGCCGTTGTACGTAACGAAAATCTAGGAAATGAACCAAAAAAATTTGTTATTGTATACTTACTATTAAGCGTATTTTTTGTGTTTAATTTTTTTCTATAAATAGTTTATAATTAGCAGAGATGTCTCACAAACTGTTACTTTAAATATCGATATTAATAATGTTCGTGATTGTTTTGAGTTTGGTGAAAAACATTTAAATTTCAAATACCATCGCAATTATATATTTGAATATCGAAATGAGAGCATTCATCTTTCCGACGCTCTATATTCATTCAATACTAGTATGTTGCATTGTTAAAGGAGAAATCCCCGCTTCGAGACAGTAAGTAATGCATTTTATTAAATTGAATACAGTAAATGCTAATTAATTAACCACAATTTTTATAGAAATCTAGCTGGAACAATAATTGACAAGAAGTACGTAAGCACTTTTGAAGATCAAATTTAAGGATAGATTCTAACTGATTACTTTAACTTAGATTACATGCGTTTGGCGGACGACGAATATCAAACCTGACTGCAGATGCAACAGCAGACGTGAACGAACTTTGGATACTAGACTTGACACAATGTATCCTCGCCACCATGGGTTCAAGGTCCTTCCACTGACGCTCCCTTAGCAGCATACCACACGGTAAATATCGGTGGTCCAGAAAACGAGCTGCTAATAATCTATGGCGGAGAAAATCCAAATCCAATACCATCAAGCCCATACGCCGTATTTAATACTAAAACACAGAAATGGTCAACGCCTAATTTTAATAGTACAAACTTTGTAAGCCGACGAAAAGGACATACCGGCGTCACAAATTTTAACGATGCTACAATAATCTATTATGCTGGGAAAAGATATGCTGATTTTGACAATTTGGAGAATAAAGCATTATTAAATAATGAATTATTTATGGTATTCACTGGGGCTAATACTTGGTTTACACGTACTCTCCCGGCTGGACCAGAATTTATAGCATTTCATACTTCGACACTTTTAAATGGAAAAATGTACGTGATAGGTGGCGCTTTAGATAACAATAAGCTTAAGAAAATGGATCAGATTATGGTATTCGATTTAAAGAAAACTCGATGGATTTCGGTGATAATTAATCTAATTTAATTAAAAAGAAATTATATCCAAGTATAAAATAATTTTATCGTGTTTCTCAGCCAGCAACTGGTTCTGTCATTCCTACAGGAGGTCAAGGTCATACAGCAGTTGGTAGTAAGTATATTTAATTCTTTAAATTCATGCTTGCGTTTTCCTTCTATTTCACATAAACAACAATAAATGCATTTATAATAGCATGTGATAATAAAATTATAACTTACGGAGGAACATTGAATTTCACTAGTTATTTTAACGATCTTTATGTATCGGATGTGACGACTATCCATGCACTTGACAAATATAGCAACAAAGGGAATTATTCCTCGCGGTCGGACTGAATTCAGTTCTGCGAAAGAAGCATCAGTAACCTGAATTAAGCGTCGATGAACTATTCTTCCTAAATGCTCTTGGGAATCTTTATGCTTATGTGGAGAACGCAAAACAGTCACTCTTTCTCGCTTAGTTTCTCATACGATGTTTATGGCTGGAACAAATTTAATAATAACTTTTGGTGAGAATACGCATCATTAAAATTAAGAATCGATAATTCTATAATAATTTAATTTATTTTTTTATTAGGTCAGCATGTAAGTAAAATCTTTATATTTTTGAAAATTTCATTGTTATTAATGCTCTCGAATACTTTCAATTGAAAGATGGTTATCCAAACAATACCTTAGTACTCGACACCACAACATATACATGGCAAACAACATACATACACACTTAACAAACTAGAACTCACCACACCCCAAAACCTGAAATCAATATGATACAAACACGACGAACGGAACAAATCCAAATACAAACACCACGAACGGAATAAATCCAAATACCACTTCCTCAAGTTCTATTTCTTCATCTTCAAATACAGACTGCGGCAGCAGTATAGTAGCATTAATTATAGTAGTGATAGCGATAGGCATATAGTTGTCTGATTAATCGTACTATTATAGTCAATTCTACTTCTTCAAATGATCTAATGAAAACGTCACATATTCCGACTAAAACGGAAGAAATGGAAGGAGGGACAAATACAGCATCAACATTTGGATTGGGATTCAGCGAATAATACTGTTGCTGTTGAGGCGTTAACTATTTTATTACAGTCGAACCTCCAGAAAAGAACACAATCGGGATAATCAAATTATCGTTATGTTCTATTTTAGAATTAATTTCTATTTTGTCTATTGATTCTATAGAAAAATGCTCCTTGCAGATTGTTCCTTTATAGATAAGGTCTGACTATATAAGTTTGTATTTAGAATTACCTTCTATATAGCCATGTTGATAAAATAAAGCTATCAATTTACTAATCGTGCAATAAATTGTTGATTTCCATTGACTTTAGTCACACCAGTGTTGGCTAATGACCTCATATTGTTTCGCCCAATTTGATATACAAAGTGTCTCCAAATTAGGGCGAAACTGAAAATTCACTTTCGGATTTGAAAATAGTTTCGTCCGAAACATTAGATCAAGGGTCATTTGAAAATGGCATATGACCATGAAATTTGCCGATAACAAACTGCTGTTATAGAAATCATTAAGAAATCTATATCCCGATCACGAGAAAAATCATACCGATACTGACGATTGAATAGAATTAACTCAATTTGATCCTCAAATTGTTTCAAAAAAACGAGGATTTCGGCGAAACTGTAAGTTTCCTGGGCGAAAGGTTTCGGATTTTGAAAAATAGAATAAGATTAGATAATTAAATATACCATTATTGAATTCGTTATATTCTGTTAACAAGAATAAACATCGGTTTCTTTTATTGTATAAATTATATGTTCCATGTTGGCAAAATTTGCTGATATTATTGATGTTTAGGCAAAGAAATTAATATATGGAATGAATCAAAATTGGTTTTTTCTCAAAACTAATTTTCTAAATAGCTTTTATAGCTGATGAATTACAGTATTTATTTACAAGGTGGTCATAATTCAATGGCTGTTTGAAATTGATTGATTGTTTAACATCCCCCTCCCTGAACATTAAACAAACAAAATTGAATATCACGTGTAAATTTATCCAATTTAAATTTAGCATTAGAGCACAGCATTTAAGTCAGACTAGTGATTTTTATAGGATCTCGTGATTTAAGAAGGTTTTTAAAACTTTGTGGTTTCAAAAACTACAATAATTTTTCCATTTGTAACAGTAAAACACCAAGTCTGATATTATCTGACGTTTATGGTGAATCAGAACTTAAAAAATATGACATAAACGAGTTTAATTCTTCTTACAATACTATCATATCAATTAATCTATAACCAATAAAATTGCAGTGTTTATTTTTCATGCTTGTTTTTTTCCCACCTTATAAACAATTATTAATCATGATGCACAATCGATGTTAGCAAGTGCAACCCCCCCCCCCAGAACTTGATTTAAACAGCGTGATAAGATGAGGCTATATAAATTCGGGTGTTCTATTAGTAATAACAATAAAATAGCTTTCTACACATCACTCAAGAAAACAAAGAAATATTTTTGCGCGCTTTTTAATACTGCTATTCCCAAATACATACACAATATGAAATGCACCACTGTATTCGCTCGACAGTTTGCGTTGGCGAAAACGCATTTTCGACTTTCACCGAAAATACAACTCACCCAAAAAACGTACGGAACGCGTTTTCAATCTGCACCAAAACTACGACCCGTTCGTTTACTAAGAGTCGGAAAAGCAAGCTCTCAGAAGACTAAAGCAGACATACCTAATATTTTTCCATTATTACCATTGGTGACCAGTAAAACAGTGCTTAGTGAAGTTAGTGAGAATGTCGACAGTTTATTTAGACAAAGAAAGAGTAATCTCTTTGTATCACCACCACCACTAGCAACAAATACAACACTGATAACAGCAACCTTAAAACCTTCTGACTCGATGTCACTCTTTCAGAAATATGAAAAAGTCAAACGTCCTACTTTGTTAGTAACGAAGGGTGATACAAGTAATGTTGACGACGATGACGGTATAAATCGTGTCGATAAAAACACAGAATTAGAAATGATTACTTGCATTGTTCCCACGAATGAAGATGATTATAAAAAAGCAATCGTCACTGAGATCAAAGATGGTGAAAATGATAGTAACGATAATAGGATATTAATCAATGGGAATAATGAATCTGGCAACATCGAAGATACGATAAACGTACATGATACAAATAATGTCGACGACAATGACGGTAAAAACACAGAATTAGAAATGATCACCTGTATTGTTTTCACGAATGAAGGTGATTACATGTACATGTATAAGAAAGCAATCGCTGCTGAGATCAAAGATGATGAAAGTGATAATGATAATGGAGCATTAGTAATCGATGGGAATGACGAAGAAGATACGACAAACAGACAAAATACAAGTAATGACGGTATGATAAATCACGTTGATAAAAACAGAGAAATAAATAGAATGATTACCTGTATTGTTCCCAACGAAGGTGATTATAAGAAAGCAGTCGACGCTGAGATTAAAGATAATGAAAGTGAAAATAATGATAATATGACGTTAGTAATCGACGGGAATGACGGATCTGGCAACATAAAAGATACTGAAAAAGATACGATAAATAGAAAAGATACAAATAATGTCAACAACAATGACGGTATAATAAATCGTGTTGATAAAAACAAAGAATTAGATGAAATGATTACATGTATTGTTCCCACGAACAAAGGTGATTATAAGAAAGCAATCGTCGCTGAGATTAAAGACGGTGAAAGTGATAATAACGATAATAACAGTATAATAAATTGCGTCGATAAAAACAGAGAATTAAATAGAATGATTACCTGTATTGCTCACACGAATGAAGGTGATTATAAGAAAGCAATCGTTGCTGAAATTAAAGATGGTGAAAGTGATAATAATGATAATATGATGTTAGTAATCAATGGGAATGATGAATCTGGCAATATTAAAGATACTAAAGAAGATACGATAAACAGAAAAGATACAAATAATGTCGATGACAATGACGGTAAAAACACAGAATTAGAAATGATTACCTGTATTGTTCCCACGAACAAAGGTGATTATAAGAAAGCAATCATCGCTGAGATTAAAGACGGTGAAAGGAATAATAATGATAATATGACATTAGTAATCGATGGGAATGACGAATCTGGCAACATAGTAGATACTAAAGAAGATATGACAAATGGACAAGATATAAGTAATGTTGACGACAATAACAGTATAATAAATCGTGTTGATAAAAATAAAGAATTAGATGGAATGATTAAGAAAACAATCGTTGCTGAGATTAAAGCTAATGAAAGTGATAATAACAATAATATGACGTTAGTAATTGATAGGAATGACAGATCTGTCAAAATAGAAGATACTGATACGATAAATGGAAAAGATACAAATAATGTCGATGACAATGATGGTAAAAATACAGAATTAGAAATGATTACCTATATTGTTCCCTCGAACAAAGGTGATTATAAGAAAGCAATCGTCGCTGAGATCAAAGACAGTGAAAGTGATAATAACAATAATATGATGTTAGTAATCGATGGGAATAACGAATCTAGCAACTTAGAAGATACTGAAAATAATGGTGAAAAGTATGAAGATACGACAAATGGACAAGATACAAGTAATATTGACAACAATGATGGTATAATAAATCGTGTCGATAAAAACAGAGAATTAGGTGAAATGATTACCTGTATTATTCCCATGAACGAAGGTGATTATAAGAAAGCAATCGTCGCTGAGGTCAAAAATAATATAGGAATGCATATCAACAAAGATAGTGAAAGTGATAATAACGACAATGGGACAGTAGTAATCGATGGGAATGATGAATATGGCAACAAAGATACGAATAGTAAGGTCTCCAACGGACAAGTAAAGAATATAGATGCAAAAGGCATTATAGAGCTCCTAGTTGCCTGCTTTACCGAATATCACGGTTTAATAAAGGCAATCTGGAAGCTCGCCAAGGTCTGTTTCCAATTATTTAAGAAACAGGGATTCCGAGGAGTTATCTTTGTGATCAAGAAGCTTGTTGATCCAAAACTCGGGATCCCTGTTTCGAATATTTTGGAAACATTCCTTGGCATGCTTTTTTAATAATAAAAAATTATTTTAATATATATTAAAATCTAGGGTTTTCTATTTTTTTTAACATGGGGAGTAATAATCTGTATTAGTTTTTTTGTTAAAACACATTCGTTTCCTATTAGCCGAATAACTAACCGAATAACTAACGGATTGGTTATGAATTAATCGCAGATACTGCCCGTTGAGGGAAACCTCTATGATGTATATGGTTTCGAAAGTCTAAAGTTACCCAAAAAGCCAAAACCTTGACATTTCAAAATCCTGACGATTTAAAATCAAAGAAGTTACGTATGGTGAAAAAATCAATGCATTTATAACATGTGTTATGCAAATACAGTGATTTGAAAAAATAAATGGATAGTCACACTCTACAAGTCACTTTTTTGATCCTGAGGGTGTGATTATATGGATGGATGTTAGATCTTGAAAATGTTGAAAATTAAAATGATTTTTGAAAAACCACCACGTTAATCTTAATATAACACATTATAATATTTAGTTGTCTAAAATGGCGTGAAGCATGAATTAATCTGAATAATTAAAAAATAGTATAACAAATCAAATATCTATCGGTATTTAACAGTTGGAAAAGGTTTACGATAATGTAAAAGCGCGGAATTAAACTTATATAAAGAGACTTGTCGAGTCTAAGGTTCTTCATTCTCTAATCGATTACCTATAGCAGAATAAATAAAAACCACTAAATTCGATGACACATATAATTTTTTTTAGTACTGTTGCTTCGATATAATAATTAGTTAAAGAGGGGTTTTTCGCACCAGGGTGAGAGCTATACTGAATTATTTACGAGTAAAGGAATTCTTTGGACGTTCTAAAGGCTTCCCGTGGCGACTTGTACGCAAATCGACATTAAAGATAAGGGGTGTTTACAAAATAATAATAAAACAAAATAAAATAATTCAAAATCAATTTAACGATTCTAACGCAATAGAACTTATTGATGCGGCCTATTCAAAAAAAAATAAAAATAATCCAACAGGGTTTATTGGTACGGCCTGTCCAAGAAAGATCAAATCAAAATAACAATCCATAATAACAATCCAAAAGAGATTAACGGCTTATTTAGAGTGGAGGAGCATCTACTACTTGCAATTACTCACAAGGTTTGAGGTTCGACCAATAGAATAAAATAATAGTGTATTCACAAGTATTATTACTATTACGAGTAAGTACTTTGTTATTTTATTAGATCAAAGCATGTTTCTACGAAGGCTCGAAAGCACCTCTATATATATACAGGACTGAATTACTACGCTAATTCTAAGGCTAGTATTTTACATCGGTTTCTTTGGGGCTTATTATTAACAATCAAGTATCTATCGTTCGATTTATAATCTATTTTTCTTAAAGGACTATAATCGTTTGTCCTTTGGAAAATCACGCGTCGAGACGTTCAATAATAAAGAATCGGAAGGGAGATTTATGACTAAGGTATTGTTTCGTATTGTAATTTGGGTTAATTAGGAAACTAATCTAAAAAAAGGATTTTTATTTAGGAATGAATTTGGGAATAACGATAAATCGAAATCCTATTGTGGACTATTTAAGGTTGGATTTTCATGGACAAATTAAGCGCATAAATTATGGAATTAAAGGATTTACTACGTATCTTTTTGGGATTGGCATTCAATATTATTTATGCTCAAGATAAATCCTCTACCACAATTCCAATTACCAATGAAATGAAAAATGAAATTATGTTGACACCCAACATTATTAAAGACCTCAACCAAACTCTTTATACCCGGGGTTAACGTACCAATCAATGAGAAACTATTGGAAAACGTTTTATCCTCTGAAGAACTTTCTCAACGCTTTCCATTCTGCAAATTCGAATTCACGATAAAAGTACCAAAATAACCTTTGAGTTTAGAGTAAAGATCGTTCCTAAATTATACGGAATACAATTAATTGTCAAACCTGAATTCAGTGAAACATATATTGATCTAGTATTTCGTAGCGGTAATAACGAATCCCAGAACACGCCCGATTTATTTGATTCGGTTGCCGATGTCAATAACGAAGCGTCTGAAGGTGCATTCCCCGTATAGATTCCCTTAACTGCCGCAGGAATTCAAGATTTGATGTCTCTTTTGGAATATTTTCGAAATTCTTTGGAAGGAATTGGAAAATTGCAGTTCCTGCACAAAAAATTGAATGGGACGTGAGTATTGTTTATAGATCGGGAACTTTTAGAATCACCCTCAAACAATACATCAAAAACGCATATCGTTCCTAACGCTAACGTTAATGATTTGTCAGGAGAACGCAAACCCATTAGCTGTAATGGAAATTATTGTTATGTTGGATTATCAAGGTAACTTGAATATAATTCTTTGTTTTTGATATACGTACATGTATGTACACGTACATGAAAATGCGTAATTAGATTGCCTGCATAACTACCCGAAACGGAACTCGATTTTTTTCACACTCCTGATTCCACGAACGCGCTTAGTCTTAAAAAATCCACTTGACTTACACAAAGTTTATATCGCAGATTCATTATTCTCTTTTTACGAGACAGAAAAAGTCTATTCAGGTTCCTTACTTTGTGAGTAATGTAAGCGTCAACTAATAAACGGAAAGGCGAGGCCGTCGTATCGCAGGAGGGACCAGCCAAGACGAAGTTATCGCGGCACACCCGTCATAATAAAAAACGCAGACATGAAGCGGAACGTAATGTGGCCTTACCTCCAGTAACAAACGACATAGTCTTCAATCCGGCATAGGTACATATCAACTTTAATATTTTAGTTGCTTTTGCATTGATAGACTGGTTGCCTAAACTACTTGTCACGAGTTTGCTTCGGCAAGTTGTGGGATTCAACAGGACCATAATCGCCATTACTCCACTGGAGATGGTAGTTCCGTGCTTTGGCAAAGCAACTTGTTCAGTCCGCAAACATAAATCATGTAATTTTTTTATTTGAGCATCAAACTCAAAATTTATTATCTGGAAAAGGAGTGGAAAAACATCCCTCCTTGTTTCTCAGATCGTGTATCGTCCAAGAAAGAAAGACCCGGTAAGACGTATCTGCTCGGGATTTGTTCATCGAAACTTTGATTAGGGAGGCAAAACTGGGCGACAATAATTCTCTTGATTCATCCGTGATTCCTCTGAAATTTCTCACATTGGTTGACGCAGATATTATCGGTGGATCATTTATCACTGATACGAATAAACGCTTGTTGTTTGGTTTTAGGCTGTGGTTAGCTTTAAGAAACCAATCAAACGAAGGGATGTCTAGTCAATTTGTTTTCTCCAAACGAAGGTAAATTTATATTAATAGTATTTTATTGACTTCATTAATTCGTTGTATTTTTTCTTTTGGATTGCAAAACAGAATTAATATTAGAGGAATAAGCATGACTTTATATACGCATTATCGTTATATAATCCCATTAAAAGGATAAAAATGATATTTTTTTAATTGTTAGCATCAAAAACGTTTATGATCCTGAACAATGATATAAAACAAATTATAATTCACCAATATATTCATCCGAAAAACGTCGTTTGGAGTTAACAAGTACAATTACCAATCATATGCTACAATAATTACATCAATTATATTGAATATAATTCAATGAAAAAATGAGAAATCTAAATTATTCTTTAGTGCTATACTTGTGATATCGAATTTCAGATTGGTTCGCCGCAAGTCACATTAAAAAATCATACGAAAATTCTTTTTGCTTATCGTGTTAAAAGAAGAGCCTTTTATTATTTATACTAACACACACAAATAAGAAAGTTTTTACAGTCAAAATTCGATATAACGATAATTAGTAAATATCGTTATATCGAGAATTTATTATTTTATTAGAAGTGTTTTTGATTGTCGTTATATCGAGATTTTTATTAGTCATCGTTATAACGCGCGGACTAATATATCGAGTTTTGAGCTTATCGATATCTAATTCATTGGAGCACTTTTACGCTACATAAGTGCTCTTTTAACAATAAAGAAGAGTTCTATCACATGCAGTATTTGACGCAAAAACAACTTCCACCATCATTTCAAAGTTTTAAATTCTATAAGTGAACTCAAAGATGAATTCTAAAATTTCGAATGATCAACATTGAACGTAGTGAATGCGTTTTTTATCGGATACGGAATTACTTCAATAAGTGTTCGGATTAAATTAAACGATCTAATAAATATAAATGCGAAATTATTACAGTTCAAAGCAAATTACATCAGAATTCATAACGAAAAATGAACAATTTCTTAAGTGAAAGCATGATGCTTTTTATTTCCTAATACAACCAAATTTTAATAGATTCTGACTCTAAAATGTTGCAAACATATCAATTCCAACTATATGTACGAAAAATTAAATTGGAGCGAGATTTAGAGTACAGTACTTATGTTTGCCCAGAAATATTAAATGTAGTGTGTACATTTTTGAATGTCCAAGGTCTTTTTGAGACTGTCCCGTCCCGTCCAAGGATGTCCCAATTCCTATTTAACTTGCAAACTTCAATCGAAATACGCAGATATATGCAAAATGAGATTCTAAGCACTTTTAATTATTCACTCAAAAATGGGTTTTATAATAAATTTTGTGATATTTTTATTTATCTTTGTCTCAAAATTGTCCAAGCTGTCCCCTGATTAAATGAAAAACCATACATCAAAGCTGCAGGTGTTTATAATGTAACCGATAAATGTTGTAGATTTAACATGATCTCAATCTAAATACCAACCATTTTGCTATTTGCAAACCTGATTGTGGAGTATCCTTTTTGTGTCAATTATATTTAATGATATATCAATTTATAATCAATAAATGTAGAAGCACCAAGGATTTGTTGGTATTTACTTAACAGATATACTAGAATATTCAATATTTTATATTTAGATTATTAACTATATGATATTTCACAAGATCATTTTGATTCAATCAAAATATTAATAGTAATACTTGTATTCTGTATATAATTATATTAATGCTTTAAATATTATATTATTCATAAATAATAAAATGCAATACTTAACGAAAGAGTAACATCAATTGTTGCCAACTGGTCTGCTCAGACTTTTATTAGAAAAACATTATATATACAAATATTATCAAATTGTAATCTGTTTTTCATAACAAATCAAGTCATTTTTGCCTGTCTTAGATCCACTACACATATCACTAAATAGTAATAAATTGTATTGCGACAAAAGGATAAAACTGCAATTCGATTTTTAGCATCCGATAGTTCATTGGTTTTGAATTTCTTATAATTTATACCTTATCGTTAAATTAACGTGTTGGTCATCACTATATCCAAGAATACGCGTTGCCCTCTTTATGTCGGGCTAAACTTTCGGTTTACATTTATCCGAATTAAACTGGTTTAGAGCGATTTACTTTCGTACCCAGTGTTGTTGCTTGGACTCAAATTGCTGGATTTGCGTTCAAGCGACAACACTGGATTCGTACCTTAAAAATTTAGTACATGTACTAAGATTGATCTCTTATTTTTGATCTTTTCATGTCAAATCAAATAAAATTTACAAATGGGAGGTTTTAGAATGTAAAAAGAATTATATTCGATAAGGAAGACAAAATATAAATTATTTTTCTCAGCTAGTTTAACGAAAACGAAAATCTAAATTTTGTATATAAAGTGCATTAATATTATTACAAGTTAAAAAATATACCTATTATAAAGCCAAAAGCCCAAGTTATTGTTAATATAACTTCTGAATTTCTGTTAACATTTAGAAAAGAGCCAGCATTGGGTAAAATACTACTTGTTTTACTTTTTGTAGTTGTTGCAGATGCTTTACTTGTAGTTGATTTCGTCGAAACACTCGAACTAGAAGCTTTGCTTGAATTTGCACTTGAACTTTCAGTTGCTTTTAAAGTTGGAGAGATTACTGTTTTAAGAGAGTTGCTGCTACTACTTGGCAGTGTAAGCGAACTTACTGTATTAGGAGAGTTGCTGTTACTTGGCCATGTAACCGAGATTATTGTATTAGGAGTGTTTATGATGTTACTCGACTCTGTAAATGAGCTTACTATATTAGGAGAATTGTTGCCGCCAATTGATGGTATAAGTGTGCTAATTGTATTAGGATAATCGCTGTTACTGTTTGACTGTGCGAGTGTGCTAAGCTGGTCCGTTGGTAAATTTGAATTGTTTCCATTCCCGTTGTTTGGTGAATTTGAGTTGTTTTCATTCCCGTTGTTTGGTGAATTTGAATTGTTTCCATTCCCGTTACTTGGTGAATTTGAATTGTTTCCATTCCCGTTGTTTGGTGAATTTGAATTGTTTCCATTCCCGTTGCTTGGTGAATTTGAATTGTTTCCATTTCCGTTGTTTGGTGAATTTGAGTTGTTTCCATTCTCGTTGTTTGGTGACTTTGAATTGTTTCCATTTCCGTTATTTGGTGAATTTGAGTTGTTTCCATTTCCGTTGTTTGGTGACTTTGAATTGTTTCCATTTCCGTTGTTTGGTGAATTTGAATTGTTCCCATTCCCGTTGTTTGGTGAATTTGAATTGTTCCCATTCTCGTTATTTGGTAAATTTGAATTGTTTCCATTTCCGTTATTTGGTGAATTTGAGTTGTTTCCATTTCCGTTGTTTGGTAAATTTAAATTGTTTCCATTTCCGTTGTTTGGTGAATTTAAATTGTTTATATTTCCGTTGTTTGGTGAATTTGAATTGTTTCCATTTCCGTTGTTTGATGAATTTGAATTGTTTCCATTTCCGTTGTTTGGTGAATTTGAATTGTTTTCATTCCCGTTGTTTGGTGAATTTGAGTTGTTTCCATTTCCGTTGTTTGGTGAATTTGAGTTGTTTCCATTTCCGTTGTTTGGTGACTTTGAATTGTTTCCATTCCCGTTGTTTGGTGAATTTGAATTGTTTCCATTTCCGTTATTTGGTGACTTTGAATTGTTTCCATTCCCGTTGTTTGGTGAATTTGAGTTGTTTCCATTCCCGTTGTTTGGTGAATTTGAGTTGTTTCCATTCCCGTTGTTTGGTGACTTTGAATTGTTTCCATTCCCGTTGTTTTTTTGGTTAGTAGGATTTGCTGAACTAAATTCAGGAAAAATTGAAAGAATTTAGTAAGGCATATATCAAAATTATATATATAAAAAATAATTGTTACAAATTTACCTTGGTACAAAAATATTAGGCGAAGGAAAATTTGGAAGAATAGTTGATAAATTTGGATTTGCATTTAGACTTGCACTGGATGTAGGTACGTAAGGAGGCGAACTAATCGGGTTATTAGGAACTGTGGGACTGTTTCCTGGTTTTGGATTTCCATAAGATGGGGACGGTGGTGATGTTGTCAGCGGTGATGTATCGTTAAGCGTTTTAGACACTGAAGATATAGGCACATAAGGAGATGAACTAATCGGGTTATTAGGAACTGTGGGACTGTTT